>VXBC01000604.1:55071-123881 GCA_013399945.1 Ploceus nigricollis | reverse complement strand
AAAAGAAAAAAAAAAAAAGAAAAAAGCATGGACAACGGGGAATGCCTAACTAAACTGCCACTGCATCACAGCCAGAGCAGCAGCGGAAAGGAATTATATACTAAAAGATGCTGTTTGCTGTCTCTTCTCCCTTTGCAGGTTTAAATCACCAGAGTATGGGAAAGCTTATTTTTAACATCAGTTTCAACCATGTGAATTTCTGGGTAAGAAGTAATAGCAGCATAGTTAAGGAACAGTCTGTGAAATAGCAGTTCTTGCAATGACTTGAGCCTGGTTTTAAGTTAAAGGGGAAAAAAAAATCTATTTACTAGATTTCAGACTCAGCTGTGTAAGCAAGTCACTGAGGCCTAAATTCACAAAATGAGCCAAGAGCAGAACTTCCCAAATACACTGTCCACACTGTAGTACACTTATTCTTCCCTTTGTCCCATGAATATCACATCCCTTGGGTCTACACCATCTTTATTATGTAGATCCAACCCCTAAGCACAAACTAATTTTCTTGTCTGCACGAGTAAATGATAAGTATGTAAAAGACCATCCAGTGCCATGCCTTACTCCTGAGCCCTTTGGCAGCCACATTAGTAGTGTGTGACCACCCCAGCCCTGCCTGCTGCTCAAGGGCAGGTCACTCTCTCTCAAATGAGACACAAGGCAAAGCCCTTCAGGCTAAAGATGACCCTGGCCTTTGTTCCAACTTCCTGCAGTGTTTTAAACACTTTTCTCCAGCACTTTCATTGTTTTCACTTGTGCAGTTAAAGAAGCAGTCATCCATGCCTAGAAGGAAGCCCCAGGTACTTATGCTCAGGAAAGGTATTGGCTGGTGAATCCCAGCAAAACCAGCCCTAGAAGAGCTGTAAATGTGTGCTGAGGTTCAGTTTTGATACACTGACTGCAAATCAGTGTATCAAATGTCTGCTGCAAATTCCAAATCTTCAGTGCTTAATTCACCAAGTGCTTAATTCAGCTCACTTAGTTCACCCAGAAGACTGAAGAGGTTTTGTGAACCCCACTCCTGTACCTCCCACCACATTCCCCACCACCGCAACCCATACTGTGCATGGCAAGACCTTGGAGTCTGCCACATTATCAATCTGTGCATGACCTCTCACTCTCTCAGCTTCTGCTCTTCACCTGCACAACACTGATGTTGGCATTTCACCTCTGTCACAAAGGGCTGGAGGGGTAACAGCAACAGCAACAGTAAGGAATTCTGGTAACACAGATTATGGAGTCATCTAAAGTAAAGAAACAGACCAAGTTCAGGTAAACTTCTACTGAAAATGTTAGTCCCTCAGCTCCAAACATAAAATACAGAACATCAGAGAACAGCAGCTCCAATTTTTATATGCACACCTGGAAACAATGTGTAGTAAATATGAAACTTGCCACAGGGAATTTCTGGAAGATGCCTAAAAGTTTCTCAACCTTGGAAGCTGGTTTCCCTCGACGGGACCCTGGGCAACATACATTATCAGAAGAGATGGTGATTGATTTATCATTAATACCAAAAACTAATCTGATTAAATGTTGCAATTTAGTACTTTCTCTGAATTAACTGGCCCATTAAAAAACATGCAGATATTTGTAACCGCTTGCAAAAGACTTAAGCAAAAGATGACAGCTGAGCATGTCAGCTAAAAATTGTATTTTCTTAGCTATGTACCAGTAAATAAAGCCCCATGAACTGACAAAAAGTAAACACACTAAATGATACATAAAACTATGAACAAGGTCTCTGTAGACATTAGGTAAGTTTCATGTGATGTTAGATACACCCTTTTTGAGAAAAATAAATTATTATTTTTGCTTTTACATTATACATAAATAATTTAGTACCTCTAGTTACCAAGCTAAATATAAAAAAGTTGTCTTCATTCTCTGGTCAGACATCCTAAATAAAGAAATGCCATTTAAATCGTAGACTGTTGCCAAAATGTCTAATGGCTGAAATTCACTATTTTTTTTTTTTAAATTGACATTCTGAGGAATTCCCAGAAACAGATCTTCAGTATGCAATACTGTACTTTATCTGTATTCAGACAGGTTCATACTAGGATCACTAGTATGTCGTACATATTTTCAATAATGCTGTCACACGCTAAACAAGTTAGGATGAAAACCACAGAATTCCAGTTTGAATATAATGACACTATCTCCAGTGGAGAAAAGGTACAGCTGATAGAAGGGAGAGATGTGGGGGACAGACAACTGAAGGAAATTGTCTACTGTCCCTTTCAGTTTATTAATATAGTATGATGCCATGTTACTGCAAGTGCTAAGTTCTGCAGTGCACTGGGTTTTTTATGTATAAATTTACATTGTGCCTTACTGCTTAAGTTCTGCAGCTCCACTTCATTGACACAAGTACTGTGTCCATCTTCACTCACCTCCAGTATAACTCATTTTCAAGAAACAATATAGAAAAAAACTCAAAACCTATTAGGATACATGTGTTAACTACTGTACACAAATATTATCTATCCATAACGTGCATTTAAATTCCTAAGATGTGAGCCATACTCTACCATTTCTTTACATGACTATTATCTCTACATCTGTACACGAGCTTTTCAACACAATCTTATATTAAGCAATTGAGTGGGTGCAGTGAGTACAGCACAAATATTTTCAGAGAAATTCCTGACTGGATCCTTTCAAATTATTTGCAGTATCTTAGAAGAACATTACCCCTCAAAAGGCCAACAGAATTCCTTTGATTATTTATGACTTTGTGTGTAGAGCATTTCTGAGACATACAGAGAGTCCCAGCAAACCACAAACATATGCACTCCATTTCAACCTCATGCTCTAATTTAAAAGCTTTAGTAAATACCAACAGATAGTTGAAGCACACACATTGACATGTATTTCTGAAGATCTAGTATTATTGAAACATACACTTTTACTTGGGACAAAATACTATTCAAACTTGGATCTCAACAGCACTCATTGGAGCATCGTTTTTTCAGACACCATTCCTTGTTTCCAAGAGCATAAATTCCTCCCTGCTCTATTTAACAAACATAATATCCATTTTGTCTGTCCAACAAGCAGTTATTTCACTATTTGTGCTTTCCTAATTTGAAACCTGACACTTTTTTTTCTTCAGCAACTTTTATTATTTTATTATTTATTAGTTATTTTTAAAAGTTTCTTTGTCTTCTCTTTAACACAAATGTTATTAATTTTTTTCTTGGAGTTTGCTAATCACAACCAGCCACTGATGTCCTTGCAGGAAAGAGGGCTTCAGGTAAGAGTTACCTAAAAATGTCACCATTCAGATTTTAAGAATTCTGACAAGCCACAAAGATTCCTTCTTCTTTTTTTGCCACTTGCAAAGCATGCTGCTGATCTATATACATGGGAGAGCAAACTGCTGGTACTGAATGCCCTTCAGCCCTATCAAGTAGTGTGCCAATGGATTTACAAACTTATCAGTGTGTGAAATACAGTACTGAATTATCAACAAGGTGATTCACTTTGTTTACAGCAGCAAATATTTTCCATTAGTGAAATCTGAAACCCATTAAAAATGTGAGTTTTAATGTCAACTGTAAATCATAAAGCAAACACAGGGATGCCCAACCCTTCTGGCTGGGGAGGCCACTTGCCTTTGTGCAGGTGCAAAGAAGGGCCATAGGCCACATTCCCTACCCTGTGAAAAGACTACAGTAAACACACACAAGTGGTGCTGTGTGTGTCAGAGATGTGACACTTGCTGGGGAGCTGGCCCTCAGCTGAGCCCTTATGTGAGCACCCACTGCAATCAGGGTGCTGGATGATCAGTTCTGGTGTCAGTTCCAGGACACCATGTCTAAATTTATCACAGAGATTGAAAAGATCTTCAGAAGGAGTTCAAGTTTACTTTCCTTACATAAAACAACAGTTATCTACAGATGAAAATACAAACCACCTAGCAGAAATATACCTAAACTGTTATTCCTAAGTCCAGCTTTCATTGCTCCTCACTTGACTACCTCTCAGGTTAGTCCACATCCTTCTTGACATGTTGAATTCACTACTAGAACCCCCAGGGCTGAGTAGAGTATAAAGGTCGCTCTACTGAGTAGAGATAAGAAAATTACTCCAGGTATACTTTTGTTTACACCTCCCAGTACAATATTTTTCTCCTTTGTATCTGCTTGACATAGCTGACATTCAGCTTGTAATCCACTATACCTTCAAAATACCCTTCTGCAGGTCTCCCATCCACACAGCTGTTTCTGCTATGCAGCCATGTTTTCTTCCCTTGTTCCTTTTCTTCATGCAGTACCTTATACTGTTCCTTTTTAATAGCATCCTATTTTTTCAAATCAATTTCACAAGATCATTTTAATTCTGTCCTTACAAGACCTCTTAATCCTTCTCAGACAAGTGTAGCCTGCAAATTTAATAAGTATATTCTGTATTCCATCATCTAGACCATTAATGCAAGCACTGAATAGTGCTAGCCCAGGGGCAAATCCCTGCAGAACTTCACTGGATACAATTCTTCCATATTGGAAGAGAATCAACACCATGTACGGTTTTCCAAACTCTTCTGCATTGATCTTGTAACAGTTTAAGATTATCCTTACTATTATTAAGTCTAGATTATCCCTCCTCAGTTTGAATTTGAAAATGCCTCAGGTAAAGAACTATTACAGACGAAATATCAGACCTCACCTTTCACAGCTCCATCCTCTAAACTGAACAGCCTTTAACAGAAGGGAGCTAAGCTGGTCTGACAGAACTCACTCTTGAGAAACCTGTGCTGGTCATGAGGCTGACTCAGCACACGTGTGGTTATCGGGAAGTGCTGGGATACCAAGAAAGCGTGTGCATGTGGGCTGTGTTCATACATGCAACAATTTTAAGCCTTAGCACAGGAATGTATTGGGGGAGCATCATGGAAGGCACCTGCCACACGGCCTGGCACACAGGGAGCCATCAGAGGCACACACCAGTCTGGGCCACTGGCCCCAGGGGCTACACGTGGCTCGCAGACTAAAGGTTGATTGCCACTACAGCACATCATCCTAAGCACAGATATCAGCTGCTTAAAATATAACCTGAAGAACTATGTTGAGGCAAAATATTCTATAGAAGGAGAACGTTCTCTTTTGAACACTGCATGAAATCAGCAGAAAAGTACTTCCCTTTTCCAGGAGAGAGGAAGTTACACACACTCTTTCAGCATCCAATTCCTTTCTTGAAATCCAAACTAGATAGCCTCTAAAATTTGCCTTTTAAGGATTAAAGATGGTAGCTGAGAAGTTCTAGAAGTAATGGTTAAATCTTTAACTGTCAGTCGGTACAAGTCTTCTTCTAGTATTACATATTCCTGTGACACATTACCATTTTAAAATAGTATCTAATGTATTTTAACAGCAATGTTAGAAGGAAAAGTTAACTTCAATCAATACATTTGGAAGCCAAAAGATTTGTTATCTCAGAAAGACATTTGCTTTCAGAACTATAAAATATTAATACAACATCATGACTGGGAATGCCAAGAGAAGTACTTGAAAGATCCTTTTACCTTTCAAGATGTGTTCCAAATTACAGGTGCTGTACTTACTCCCAGTCAGCCTAACTTCTAATTGCTGACACTGCCCAGTAACATGACTGCTTAGTGATAAAGGAACACTTCAATAGCTGTTTCATTAATATTTTTAGTTTTGGACTTCTGTCACCCATCATCTAATATCATGTATTGCTGCTAATCATTGTAATAACCCCCAGCTTTCAGTTTTTCATTGCTGACCTCTTTAATTGATCTTGATAATGCTACGGAAGATGATTTGCACAAAGAAGATGTAAAAGAATTCAAGAATGCCCACAGTAATAAATTAAAATTGGGCAATTAATCTCATGTAGGAAGCAGCTGAGCTCTTTTTTTCAGAGTGATAGCTTGGTCAGAAAATCAGCTGCTGCTGCTGTGAAACCAGCACCTCCTCCAGCTGACAATCCTGAAAATCCTGCCATTGCATGTCTATACAGTACCTGTACACAAGTATTGTCCCACATGCATCTACACTTTGTTACATTGACTATAATAGGGAAAAATAGCTTTGCTATGTGTTGAAACATTAGCATTGCATTTTTCAGGAGTACATTTTCTCCCTTAAAAAAAGCAATCACCTAACAGATACATTAATGGATAAGTTAGCTTATATTTTTGGGTGGTTTTAATTATTTAAATCAAATTGCATCTCCTCGATCAAAATGTTCATCAGCTCTTAAAGATTATACAATCTGACTTACATAAGAGATTATATGTATATACTCATACTGATTCTTGAGACATATATACCATACTCCCCTTTCACCTTAACATCTACAGTAACTCACAATTCAGTCTTTCTTAAGCAAAACTGTTTGATGGCCACCTATGTTTTCATTAATAAGAATGGAGACAACCTGAAACTAAGGGAGGAATGGTGTTAGTCATATGATTTCATTGCAAAGTTGGAGCAGGTGAAGACTACAGATCCCTTCACATCAACAATAAGGTGTGCCAAAATTTACTACTTCTACTTAAGTAATGTTAGTAATTCCTCAAAATGTCTGTGTCTGGCCCTGGATATTATACAAGGTTTTGAAGAGGTTTTTGCTCTTCATTAGTATTTTAAAAAATTTTTGTCTAAGCATTTTTTAATAAAGCGATATAGCATTTAAAAATGCAACAAAACCAAAATACCCTGTCCAATGAGGCATTTAGATGTCCTTAAATTCAACAGAATTTGTCTTCCATATTAGTTCCTATCAAACTCAATTACAGCTGATGTCAAGAGAATTTGTCCTCTGGTAAAATGCAAAAATAAAACCCACACATTTGCAAAAGTTTAGGGAGGGTTGTCCCCTCTTCTCTACCAAGCAAGTGTCTGAAACACTTTGTCTTCCCAAGGTGTTTAAAGCATTGTATCTGTGCCTTTGATATCTTATCTCAGATTCAGATGAATCAGAAATAAGCTAAAAATACTGGTTATCATGGAAAAAAACCATAATACAGTCTTTCATGTTTTAGCATTTCAGAGTAAGAGCCTGAAATAGTATTCCACCCACACTCAAAAAATTGAAGATATGCAAAAACTCCCAAGTGCAACTTTATTATCTATTATTGAGATGGGAAAATGACAACATTGGCAAAATTTTGCCATTTTTGGTAATAAAGTAGGAAAGCAAATGAATTGGCTTCAGTCCTGAATCTTCTAGTGAACTGCTGGGAAGGAGGAAGCAAACAGCAGCATCCTAAAAGCCAAACTGAAAGAGGTGAGCCACGGATTGAGAAAAGGTAAAAAGAATGCCTTACTCTCTCTTTGGCTTGATAGGAAAAGGGCAAAACAAAGAAAAAATGATTGAAATAATTGTAATTTATGTAGTAATTTTGATGACACGTTGATGCTTATTACAGGGCTGGATTAACACAAACTACATAAATACTTACCACAAAATTAAATACAAGCTATGTGCTTTATTCCTTGGAAATAAAAATTGGCCTTTTTTCCACTGAAAAGCTTTCTAGAGCTATTCACTATAACCATAGATTATATTCAACTTTATCTTCAGCTATTTTTACCTTCCTTGCCCTCTCTCTCCTCTAGCTCATTTTTACTTATACTCAACCAACAGGTACAAAACAACTCCTAATTATTCCAGCGAAAATTAAAGGTAAGTGAAAATTCAAAATTACTTTTTAATTATAGAGTCTTTATTACTTACCAACATCTCTTCAACAGGGACTGAATTCCAAAGAGTGTACTATGAAATACTTCTGAAGGTCATGTAAAAAGCATGATTCCTGACAAAGTCTACAGCAGTAGTGAATAACAGGTGGGAAGGTTCCAAATGTGAGAAAGAGTACTATGGTTTTAGTGGATCTTTTTAGCCTTCATGTATGTATATATCTGAAACTATGTATTTCACAAATCTCCTCTTGCAGATTTTGAGAAAATAGGCATATCTGCTTTGCTTTCCACATCCTCATACCACATGCAGGTCTCTGTTAGAGTAAGAGTTAAATCAGTTCTCAAACTCAGGATACTCCTCCTGCAGCAGGTCGTAAGTAATACTCTTCTCCAATGCACAACTGGGTTTTTTTTTGGCCAGGAAGAAACAATCTCAAAGGTGTCCTAAGTGTATTTCTCCAAAGTTAGATCTAGCCAAATAATAAGCAAACAGCAGCCAGAGTATTTTCAAGTTGTGTCAAAGTACTGTGTTTTGGCAGAATTCTAGAGAGAAAGGTTTACACAGAAATCATCGGTAGTTGAATCAACTTAAAACAGCTGTTAACACAGCAGGGTTAAGCACAGCCCACTGAAAGGTTTGTTACTGAGTACTGTTTTTGCACAGTTAGTTCTTTGGGGGTGGAAATATGTGGTATATTCACAAACTTCGAACAATTACAAGAAACAATAAAGCACCAGTTGGTCTACTATCAGACCAACTGAGACAAATTCTGAATATTTAAAACACAAGACGTTTACTTAAAAGCAACTATCCACAACACACAAAACACAGTCAAAACATTCGTACAACAAGCTGTGAAAGGGTCAAGATAGGGAAGACCACTCTACAAGCTATACAGAACATAGAGAATAAATGAAGTGCAGAAATGTGCCAGCCTTTTGCCACTCCTCAGCGAGCTGTCTTGTAACATCTCGTTTTATGCAGAAACACAGAGGTAGCTTTAAGCCAAATAAACAACTACATACTACATACTACATACATACTACAAATAAACAACAACTACAGTTTAGCTTTTCAAGTTGTAAGATTAATGAGCAGATAAATGTTTCTTTCTTACACAAATACTACACCCCTTAACCTCTACCTTACAGAGGGCAGTAACACACTGTAACCATGCCATCATCTGGAATCTCCCACAGCTTCCCAACCACCCCAGGTACACCTTCTGACCCTTTTGATAGATTCTAGATCGAGATTTTTTATTTAAAAATGGGTATCTCTCCTACAGGAGATCTACAGGTCTTCTATCTACTGACTAAGCCTGGAGAAAAATATTACCACATCATTCACATGCTCAGGACAGGCATGTGGTTCACTGGTTGGAATAAAATTATGTATATTTGTTCCTAATGGCAGTTATCAAGAAGGCTTTATTTATTTTGCTTAGTCTTTACCCATCAGACCCTTAATATCCTTACTGACACTGATACAAATATTAAAGCTCTAGAGGATCAGCTCTTTATCATCGATCTGAACAAAAATTCACTGATTATAGTAATTTAGACTTGTTTTCTTTTCTGAATTAGATCCTGGTTCATGAGCCTCTTCCCTGGAGAGGGTTCTTTTAGCAAAATATACTAAACTGCTGGCATTTCTGTTCACCCCAATGATTTAAATGGAGTGTCAGAGAAGAAGAAAATTTTTTAGAAGGGTTTATTTTGAAGAGAAAAAAAATATACCATTTTAGAATGACAGACTTCTATTTTTTTTTCTTCCTTTCTCCTTCTTAAGACTTAAGACAGGCCATGGCAAGTGTTCTTGTGATCTGAATCCTCCACTTGCCTTACTGACTTGTGCTGTTTCTCTAGAGAGATGATGAACCCTTGTTCACCCTCCTTGTTTGCTGAAAAAGAACATAGCAGCATTGCAGAAATTATGGTTTCTTATCGATCATTTGAACTTTGCTTGTTGAATCATTACATCAGTGAAAATGCTTCTGTCTGTCTGCACACAAAATCTCAAGGGCAATAAAATATTTCTTAACCTTCCAAGAGATCAAAGGATGATTTTATAATGTAAGAATAAATCCTAAAATACATCAGTTTCTTCCCCAGGCCTAAGTGCTACACAGTCCTATGCATCCACTCCGAACTGGCAATGAGAAGTGAAGGCCTAACTTAATCCTGATCTAGGTATGGTAAACTGCACTATATAAGGTATCATCTTTCCCCCAACAGGGATGATGATGACTGAACAAACCTTGTAACAAAGGATCTTGATTGGTTCCAGCATCACTACAGTACTGAATTCCATGAGTAGGCATTAAGATGACTCTCCAAGGAGATGTAATTTAAACATGGATTTACACCCTAAAACATTGGATGCTTTTCATTAAAGAAAACTAAACCCAGCATTTTCAATGCTAAGCCTTGATTCTAATATATGTTTTAAGTCTTAACATTGTATTTAAAAGGGCTCAAGAAGGTACAAAAACCATCTATACCTCATGTAAAAAAAAATTTGCACTGTTCAGAGTCAGATTCATTCTATTATATGGCTACAGACAAAAGAATACCTATTTGCCTACACTTTCTTCTGTCAGATAACCTACTCCAACAGAAACAATCATCACACTGTATGTTTACCACAGAGATTTTTGACTCCTGCAGGAATTTCTGACTTCAGCGCTCCAAATGGCTGGGAACAAGCTAAATGAACCCTAGCTTAACCTTATACAAATTTTCTTATAATTCCTCAGAACACCTCTGAACTTTGTGGAATTGTTCTGACACCTAATATGATATCACTTTTACAAAAACTCTAGATCAAGAACTTTCTAGGTGATAAATACTTGTCTGGGTCATTTGCAAGACAGAGGATCTAATTATGCTCAAGTGCTGTTAGCTTCTTTTTCAAGCAAAAAAAAAGAAAGGCAAAAGATTTTGTAATAAAAGGGCATGACCTTTTCAGGGACTTGTATCAAAATAAACTCAAAGAGGCAGATCAAGTTTGAAAGGATTCCTAAAAGGGAAACATTTTTGGGCTAATAATAGCTATTTCCTGTGACAATGTCATTTGGATAAACATTGTGACATCGTTTATACCATATATAAGCACACTGCTGAGGTTAACTTGCAGCAGTCAGCAACCAAGGATGAATTTTACATATTTGCACACATTTAAGTGTCTTTTAATGCTTATTTTTCATGTGAACAAATTTATCAAGAAGATAATGAATTTCAGAACTCAAATTTGAAAACTTAAGAGCTTCTCTATTTATCTGAGTCCACAGTGAGAGTTACTTGAGAAGGAGAGCCTACTTGTAAAATATCACAGAATTACCACATTACTTCGTTAAACTGTAATCTCTGCACGCTTAAGCTATACCCAGAAGTAATTTTTTACTGACCTCTTGACAACATGTATGCCAGCCAAGTCTTGACATTATGGATATACTAAAGCATAACAAAGAGTTTTCATTTTAACACAATGCCAGTGTTAAAATATTGTTATCTTACATAATGAATTGTGTCAGAAGTTAGCAAAGCAGACCTTTATAAACTCCTGATAAAAATCTATTATTTTGCTCCAGCTTAACTATCTGTCATATACAAATATGACTTCACACTGTTGTAAAGGTCATCAATGCCTATGAAACAGGTAATAAGCACTGAAATGTTGTTGAAGATCTCCTTAAAAAAAAAAAAGTAAACTGCAGAATATACAAGAATACTTCCATGCAAATATTTTACCACAATAACACCACTTGGACTTTCTAGACGTCGCTATTTTCAAGAGACTAAACACATCCTAGCACATCCTCTTTCCTAAATCCAGGCACATGCAGTCTAATATTCTCACAAGTAAAGAAGTTGCTAGTGGTTAACAATTCTTCCTCTAACATTTATTACGAAAATAATGGTAATGTAATTTTTGTTACGCTATTTTTTGCATTCTCTGGCATTACTGAGAAAGCAAAGCACATGAGTATCATGACTGAGAGTACTTTATTTTTAAAGCTAACTGTAAAATGATTAACCAAAGCTCCTCATGAGAAGGAGTCTTGACTGTGTTGTCAAGACTCTACAACACACCAGTGATTTTCTGTTAACTTGTGTGTGAATTAATGCTGAAAACTGAAAAGAACAAAGTTCCATCTTTCTTTAGAGAGACAGATGCCTGCACCTTTTCTGAGACACAGAGAACTCTTCAGAGATTTCTCAGATTTTAAATGGAAATACTGTCCATAAATGACACACATTAAATTCTTGAAATTTACAGTTTAAATGTGACTGTTTCAGAGATGTTCTATATTAGCACCTTCATTGGTCTAAAGTTAATACTTAACAAATAAATTTTCTTACTGTTGTGACTTTTGTAAGAAAAATGTTGTAGAAATTGTATACTACTCTGAAACCTCTCTGTTGGACAACAAGTGTGTGACCTGGTTAGAAAACTGCAAAGTCTAAAGGACTCCATTTTCTCTTCTCTGTATCAGTCACTGTCTTATAAGCTTACATGTATATTATTTGCACAACTTGTTTACCTAATATACTAAATAACCTCAGTATTTAAATACTTATTCTTGTGACAGTGGGTTTATATTCCTGAAATTTCTTGTGCTCTTTTCTTAAATTCTTCTAAATCCTATTACTGAGACAGAATGAGCACAGTTTAGAGTATTGTGAATTTGGCCATATTCCAAATTTACATCATTACATTAATATTTTCTACATCCTTTTGTTTTATTTTTTTGAAAAGCAGACTTATTTTCTCCAACATCTTGGGAGGAGAACAGAGAGGATGAGAGGTAACATGAAACTTTTAGATGCACACACTTTGACATCTAATTTAACAGCTGGTCAGAAGCTGTTTTCAACTATGTGACTTTTTTTAAAAGATTTCAGAGTAGATGATGTTAGTCCCATTTAATCATCTCATTTGGCTGTCAAGAGAATCAACTATAGTAGCCCACAAAAATGTCTCTTCCTACCTCTTAAATGGATGTGTACAGCTATGTACAGAAGTAAAAATCCGGAATGATTAGAATAATAGGTTTTCATAAGCGTAAGGTTTTTCATAGACATAGAAGAATTCATAGAAGAATTCTGCCACATATTTACAGCTGATGTGTGACCCACCTTAGAAAAGGTACTTTAGCTTCAGCATTGTCAAAAATGTACTTTTTAAAATCTATCTGATTTACAGGAGCTGTATATACGTAAGTGCTAATTCTGATCTTAAAATAACTATCAGCAGCGGGGGCTGAAGAAGGAGAAAAGGAGTTCACTGATTCATTGCAAATTATATTAAGGAGTACTATTGTTTTCCATGAATGATACAGGTTGTAAATGTTTTCATTATCCAAGTTGTAGTACTTTAAGAATACATCTACATTTTGTGATTGCAAGTTCATTAATTATACTATGCTGCACTAATTACGTCCAGAAAGTACTTTAATTACCAATCTATGTGAGAAAATTCCCAGAAATCTGAGTTGAAATGCAAACAATACATGAAGGAGATTAAAGCTCTCCTATAAAAAAGTCATTAACACTGGAGGTATGTTGCACAGTCTGAAATTGGCATCTCATACATTTCTTTTCTTCAAAACTGGACCATCAAACAGCACAGTAATATTTTAAGTCTTAGTGCCACAAAGTAATAACTTGTTTACATTTGACTGCACAGCTAAATTACCTTTTGATATGCACAAGGAAATTTTAATATGGTGCTAAATAATAGCCAAGATGGCTTTGTCAGAAACAACTCATGCCAAACCAAAGTAATTTATTTCTGTGACAGAGAAAACGTACCTTTGGATAGGAGATGTAACATGTTTTGATTTGAAGCAAGGCTGACACTATTTTAAGTGACTTTCCTAAGTAAGCCAAGCAAACATGGTCTAACAATGAACATAAAGAATAGGGTGGGATAACCCAAGTGTATGACACTCTAACACTTGTGTCTCTCACGGACTGTCCTAATTCTGGTTCTATTCAACATTCTCATGGACCTAAAAAAGGCAGAAAAGAGGACAGCAAACCATCATGGTTCACAATTTATACAGGTGGACAGGTTTAGAATTCACAAAGCAAAGACACTGTAGTCTGGACAATCAGAAATCTCATATTAAGGCATATGGAATATGAATTCCAGTCACAATAACCACGTCTCTGGCTCCTACATATTTTAAAAAAAACCAAAACTCCATCTTTAATTGAACACATTAATGATGTTCCTGTATCATAGGTGTGTAATTTTATCCCAGCTCAGGGGAATACAAAAAGGCTGCCTCTCAGCAGTACTGGCTGACTGGGACAATGTGCCTCGTGCTCCAGTCTAAGCTTCACGTCTGATGCTGCTGTATAATTGGATGCTCTGTAAAGTGTAGCGCAGAACAGCTTGGGTTGGAAGGGCTCTTCAATGATACTAGTTAGTGTGAAAACTCCCTGTGACTTCAAAACAATAATAATGATTCTCAGAGACAAAATTCAATAAATTCTCAGTTGAAATAGTATTCTTAGCACATATGTACAATTACACACCATGACATGTTTTCACAAATTCTATGTCAAAGTCTCTACTTGTATGAACAGCAGTTTTTGTCTATAGAAGAGGTGAGCTACTTGACATCAAAGAACAATTTTGGTCTAATGCACAAGATGAGGACAATAACTAGAATCTTTAATTTAGCCAAGCTTCTTCCCTATCCCAAGAAAGCCACAAACATAGAAGTAGAAATGAACACTTAAATTATGAGCAGTATTATCAGCTTTGCCAGACCTCCTCTGAATACTCACAGCCAAGGTAAAAACCTTGAGTATATATAAAAGATTTAAAGGGACTGTTGACAGAGATCCTTAACTTAAAGGGCCTTAGGAAACTACTGCATTGAAGTAATTCCTCATCCATTATTAAAATTCAGCTGTTATACCCCTAGTATTTTCTCTTGTATGAATGACACATAAACTGTGAGCTTAACTACCATGAAATATAAATAAGTGTGGTACGGAAAATAAATTTTTCAGCATGCAAAAATCTCTTATAGAAACTGGAATACATAATAGTATGATGTCTAAAAAACAAAAGTGTTTCAGAACACTTAGCACTTTCATCTGAGGCACACTTTATTTACTAGTATAGGTTTCAAGGATAAAAAGGGAGTGTATCACTTGTTCATAAAAATTGTCTACAGATGCAATGGAAAAAGTCTTTACAGGAGATGCTTAATGTGCAAGAGAAATTATATGTAGGTGCAGCTACTCATCAAGATGTAGGATTAAATTTACTCTTCCACATACCACTATCAAGGCACAAAGTATGAGGTACTCTCAGTATAGGGAAAAAAGATTTCAGTTGTGGATTAAAAAATTAATGTGAGATCTAGTTGAAGCCAACTGCCTAACATCTTTTAAAAATTCTTATCACTTGTCCTAGAATTAAGACTGAAAGCCTCTGAACAGAACTAAAAACTATGCCAAATTTTATCTTTTCTGAAAAGAAAATCCCAAAGATATTCTATAACACTGTAAGATTTCTAAACTGAATAGAGAATATAAAGTATAAATATAGACCTCATTTCCATTTTAAAATAATATGCATGAGATCGATTTTCAGATGTTTAAAGACCAGGCCATTACTTCAGTGATCCTCTTTATTTTTGTCAGCAGTTTTGCCATGTCAAATCTCAGAGCAAATCTCAGAGCAAAGACTATTTTATTTACACAGCTATACAATTTAAGATTCAGTACTGTCCAGTCCAATGAAAGTTAACTAATTATCAAATCCCCTGCTTTAGAATATAATTTCCAGCTCATAATACTTGCTATTCTTTACACCTTACGGTTCACCACCTGATGAATTTAAGTCTGTGTCCAGCAGTATACAAGGCAGACTACACCAGCACAAGCTTTCTTAGCTCACTGTAGAACTCTGTGAATTTATTAATTTCACTATTTTATTTTTATAACCTGCACTGAAGCAACATATACTTGACACAGTGATGCTTTCCCACTATGCCATATCTGAAAACACTGTCAGAGGGTCTCTATGAAGAACGATATCTTCTATTAAGGAGAAAAATATCCTTGATCATGAGGTATATTAAATTTAATTCTAAGGTGTGGCAGAATGCTGATTCTAAATCAAGGGGAGTGAATTCCCCAAAAGGATAGAAGAATAGGCTGTAGCTGCACAGCAAATGCAAAGGTCTCAAGTCTGTGGAAAGGTTGCTTGTATTTATTTGCAGACAACTTTGAAATTCAGATTCCTAGTGAGCATTTTAAAGGAGGATAAAACAAGAGTCAAGTAGAAAGACAATGAAAAGGCTTCATGCATTAACATCTCCTTAGGCAGAAAAAGCCACAAACCTGCAGCAAAAAGCAACCAACACTGTCATACCACAAGTTTCTTCTGGGTGAAACATATGTGCTTGAGGAATGTGGTTTTCAATATGCAGTACACAAAAACCACAACAGTAATAATAAATACTGACCTAGATCTGAATTAAGGAAAATCCTTCAACTAACATTAATAACAAAGAACAAGGTGTCTCAGGCTTTTCTCAAGTAAGTCAATACTTACATCCCAATAAACACAAGGATAGCAACACTAAGCAGGAATAGCCAGATCTTCTATAATACTGATCAAGTACAAAAGACAACTACATTTTTTGACAAGAAATCAATAGGATTTTAGAACAAATCTCCAGGAAAGAGTAAAACCTGCAGTGCAGGAGAACATATGGCACTCTCCCATCCTCCTTGCTGGTAACTCCTACTACAGCACACATTCCTTCCCAAATGCATATGGATTTTAGCTTTGCTCATATACAGTGCTGGAGGAGGGAGGGGAAAAGACTGAAAGGAGTTCATCTTCCACCCTCCCTTCCTCCCCACTCCTGAAGGGGAAGAGTTGCACAAAGCTCCATCTGAGCTCTGGAGAGGGACTGTGTATCAGCACCCAATACCCTGTCACATGTGTGATCTGTGACCAAGAGGAGCAGGATGAAACAAGGACACGCTGCCCCTGTCGCCCCTGGCGCGGGCACTTGCCACGGTCGTGTTCTGTCAGAGGCCGAGCAGCAGTGCAGCATCAGCATGGCTCAGCAAACAGCACAAGGGACAGATTTTGGTATGAACTAATTCTGCCTAGATAGACAAAACACTCTCATGACTATTTCTGCTACTATGTTATCTCTATTACCTTAAAATATGGGCTTCTAAAAATGTATGCCCAGGTGCTTCCCAAGTAGTCCCATTTTCCCAACAGTACTCACTGAGGAATTCATCACTCCCTCCTCTTTACAAGGCTTTCATTCTGGAAAGCCCATCGTGTACGGGGAAAAACCATGGCTCTGAAAAACAAATGAGCTGGACCTGCACATCTGGATTTTTGGCATGAGATGTCTCCAAAGATAACTGTGTTTTCCTTTCTTCTGTGGTTCCAACATGTTTACCCAGCAGAAATGCTGGGCATGCTTCAAGATGTAAATTACTGATTATTCAAGTAATTGCTCAAACAATCTTTATTGTACACAAAGAAATACCATGCTTGGTTAAAGAGCTTATAAAAGTGTTGCTACCAAAATTTTTCAAAGTCTGTTAAATGAAAACTTGATGAATTTTACGGCATTACAAAACAAGGTCAAGTTAAAAAGATACAGATTTAACTTCATAATTTAAATAAAGTATCACTATCATATAAACTATTATGAAACCTAGAAAACTGAGCAGCAACACCAATGTCTCCCTATTTTGCTGTTTTTGTAACATTAATTTGTATTTTATGCTATTTGTTGCAGCTTTTTTTGAAAAAAAAAATCAGACTAGCAAACATAAAGCAGTACCTTGTCAGAAGAAAAACAGTAAAGGAAAAAATGACAGTTTAGATAGCAATGGATTCTCTGGGAAAGGCACTGAAAGAGGTCATGGCACAAAATTATTGTGCAAAATCACAGTTTTAGTTAAAGAAGCTTAGTGACTTTAAGGACCAAACTATTTTCAGTTAAATATGTATAACACACATAGCTGTCGTAATATTAAATAATTTACTTAAGCTAATTCTACCTTTTCCCAAAGAATTTTAAGATATAAAAGGTAACAACTCCCAATTAGGTATTAAAATTTCAGTCAAAACCATTTTACTAAACACTTGTATTACCATACGCTTCACATTAATATTACATGAATTACTGAAGACTGATTAAATATACATGTGTCTGTCCAAGCAGATTTCTCCTCAAATGCAGTCTCTTGCTTTTTCCTGTTTTCAATATTTGCTTAAAGGCAGTACATTTGAGTCTTTGCCTCATGTCAACTAATTATGAATTCCTTACACCACGGTGTACTACCTGCCACCGAGAGAAGGGAAAAGCAACTGTTTCATGCTCCATTTGCTGTTGACAACATCTCACTGGGGCTGTCTGCTTTGCAGACTACTCTGTGGAACACGTGTCCAGCAGACGCACAATTAATAGTCAGGAGTGCTAACAGATGATCAACAAGAAATATCACGCCCTTGGCCGAGCCACCCAAACCCTGAGCCAACACCTCCTCCAGCACCTGCAGGGGACATGAACAGCAAAGGAGGTGGCAGTTCCCAGGTCTGCTGGGCTTGCCTGGGCCATAGGCTGATCTGCAGTACCATTTCAGACACAAATACAGGGCTCTCAGGCATAAATACAGGGTTCTCAGAAGCTGGTGGGCTCAGCTGGGGTCACAGACTGGGAATCAACAGAGGTAATACAGCAAGATGTCCAGTGTGAGAGGACTTCTTAATCTGGATGCTTTTGAAGACATTTTGAAACCTAGGGAAATGGCAGTGTAATGGTATACAGCTGAAGGATGGAGGAAGGCAGGACAGCTGTATGCCCTAACCATGGACACGTGGGTACTGCAGAGGAAGCTGCTGCCATTGCCACCACCCCAGTGGAGACAGTCAGGCAATCCAAATCTGGGAAACAATGACCACTTCATATCTCAGTTCTCTGCTTTAATATGATTTGAAGAAAAAAAAATCCAAAGGACAGGAAGAAAATGTTCTCTAACCTTAAACTAAACGAATTTGTAGGTTTTACAAAACAATAACTGCTAATATATTGTAACTCAGTACCTCCCCGTACTGCCTCATCACAAAAAAGAAAACCTGTGCATTTTGTTTGATCTACTAATAGACACTTCATAACTTCAATATCTGGTACATAAAAATATTTATGTTTTTAAGGCCTGAACCTGATCCTGAATATTGCAGGAGTTCATCAGAACTGGCAGTGGAGTGAAATGCAGGTGAGACTGCTGCACAGCTGCACAGCCATGGGACAGCCCAGAGCTGGGGAGGCAGACTCCCAGCAAGAGCTGCTAACTGGGAAAGGTGGTGGATGGAAGGCAAGGGGCCCTTCCATGCCCTAGTTAGTGAGTCCCCTGTGCTCACCCCCACATCTGAAAACTTTCTGCTGAACATAAATTAAAGAACTAAAAGTCATATTTATTTTACAATGTTTTTTCTACTTGACCTGAAAATATTTCAACAAATGAATAATTACAGTTGAAGATATTACTAGGAGAGAAAATAGAAGCTTCCACGATTTAAGAAAAAAATGTTATTTTCATACAGGTGAAAAAAGCATTTTCATAAAACAAGGCCAGTGTTGTTAAAAAGGGCCAGTGTTGCCTAATCATTAAAGCACAGAAACCTGCAAACTCAAATACTTGTTAAGAACCTACTTGCTTACTTCTTGTCATTCAGAACTTCTCTGTATTTGCCTGCTTGTGGAATGAGGTTTGCTAATTCTTGCCTAAAACACCTACTATACACCTTGTGAGGAATTTTCTAAAGGATGTTGCAAAATTGCAAACTAAATCATTAATGAAAAAGGATCAATATTCAGAAAGTAACATGTGACAGAGGGTCTTCCACACATTTACAACAGCAAAAAATATTCTAATACTGAACAGGAAAGCCCTAGATCTCACTTTTATTTTAAAATCCTTCTACTCTCAAAATGTTGCTATTGAACTTGCCCATATGTTCCAACAACTACAGCTCTCATGAGTCTTCTGTATTAATGGCAGTTAAAATAGTCTTGGAATACAGATACTTGAAAAAAAGTTACTATTTGAACAAGGTTAGCACAGTGCAGCTCCATTCTCTCAAAACCCTGTTTCACTGAAAAAAGAAACTATCACAACTCGTTACCTCTTTGCCATTTTGCTTCTTTCTTTTTTTTTTTTTTTACTTTCAGTACCATCCTAATTTCCCCATACTAAATGTTTAAGCGTCAAGTATCTTAAATGGAGAACATGTTGTACCTTAAATGAGGTACAAAAAATTAAAAGAGCCCAAGTACTGAACAATCAGTCACACACTATCATTTTTACCTGCATGCACAATGCTTCAAGTTGTGGGCGTTCAGATTCCTAATGGTTTGTTAACAAGATCTCCATATTTTCCCTCTACATCAATACTGGAGTTACATACCCATTTATCTCAAAGAGATAAATAAATAAATATTGCTAATGTTTTTACACTCAAAGCATATCTCCTCTGATTTAGCATGACCTGTTAAAGCGATGTCAAACATCTAATAAAACAGGTACTACTCCAGCTGGCATGTTTCCTTGCCTGTTCTTCAATAACCATTTTTTTCTATAGTCACCTAAATAACACACTTCATATTCCATTTAAATTTTGCTGATTTTTTCTTTCTGGCTAAATGAAGTTTTCTTGTGTTCTACAAATGATTTCAACCAGAAAATACATCTAATACAATGTAACACAGTGAGATTAAACAATGGCTGGACATGAAATTTACAGATGACTAACAAGACAGATTTTTTTTTTTGTAAAACATTTAATAAATGAGCCATTAACACAAAGGAATAATTAATGGTTCTCTTTTCCTATGGAATTGAGAACACCTTTTGCACCTGTATAATAAAATACAGGGCTAACACCTGAAGAATTATGCATAGAAACATCTTATTTTTACTTGCAATACTATTTTTTGTTATTGTTTTTACTACTGCTCCTAAAACCACTTTAATATGTATTATGCCAGTATTCCACCATCTTTTTTTAATGCACATTTTTAGCCCTTACATGCAGAGGTTGCAAGCTGCAAAGTAAAAGTGAACTATACTGAAGTCAGACATTCATTTTAGCTATTCCAAGATTCAAAACATTCTATCATCTGTTCCTATGGAAACTGAAAGGATATTCTAGGTTATATCAGTACCAGCCGATTATGTTGCTGAGAAATCTGTGGTTTATTTTAATCCATAGTTCAGAGGTATAAATTCATGCTTAGTGTTTAGCTTGGTGATTTTGAATTACTGAGGCGTGGTTAACACTTCAGTCCCATTAGATCATACTTTAAGATAAAACAAACTCCTTTTAGACCAGAATAGTAAAGGGAAAATGTTATAAGGTTCCGTTAATCCCCATGAAGTTTACCGTTCAGATGGAGGATGTAACTAATATATACTTGGAAGATATTTTTTGGTTGTTCGATGAGCCATACGTTGCTGCACCACATTGTAATAGAATAGTTCAAGGAAAAAATAATTTAGATTTATAGAAAACTCCTTCAGTAGTGCCATGCACCAGATGGCCAGATGAAGGAATCTGATTTAGCAAGTTAACAAGATCATGAAAATCATAACCATAAGACTAAAGATGAAAAATAAAATTGAATAATGCAACATGAGTATATTTCTACGACAAAGAAACTTAAAGGTTAGGATAGAGTAAAACTTGTGAAGACATTTAAACACATTAAGTGAAAATTCTCCATATGTATATAGAGCTACTCTAAAAGAAAGGACAGAAACAGTATAAGTTAGTAGGATTTTAATTAAACAGACTCAAATGCCATTGTGATCTTTCATAACAAAAGCCAATATGACAGCTATAACATGTTAGAATAAGTCTTCTCTGTCTACATTAGAATTAGAATAAGCAGTAAAATGGGTGGTGAAAATGAATTTAAATAAAAAGCTTTGGATTTCATACTCCATTTTCATGAAACAAAACTAGATGATTTAAAGTCAACTATAGCTACCACCCTCATCTTATGCCAAAAGTAGGAAGCAGGTTCAAATTTTCCTCTTTACAGATAAGACTTCAGTCTTCTTACTCTAGATTCAGATAACTGACTTCAAACTGAATAATCAGAAATGCCTTCTATTTCTATATCCTACTGTAGTCAATCACTCTATTACGAAATAACTGTCTCAGTCTAGTTTCCATCAGGATCTCCTGCAGGGAATCAAGACTGTGGTATAACAAGGAAATATAACAACCACTGCCTAAAGTGTACTATACTGGTTAAACTTTTGACAGTAATGATGTTAAATTCCAACTACTAGCTTTCAAGATAGAAATAAATGTCAGAATAAAAAGAAAAGAAAAAAAAAGAAAGAAGCAATGACTACTTTTTTTATTTTAAAAAGCATACTCTAGTAGCATTTCTTCTCTAGTTATTCCAGGCTTTTATGAGGGTAACCAACAGTATATGGATAAAAAGATGAATGGCTATGAGCCAGACTGGAGGGGTTCTTTTCTCTTTTTTTTTTCTACTTTATTTGCTATTTTAATAATTATTTTGTAATTATGCACACCTATGCAGTTATGTACATCTACATAACAGCAATCAATCCCACTGACAAGCTGAAGTACATAAGGGCTTGTATTATTTAAAAGGTATGACAAAATATGATAGCTAATATGTAAAAGCAGCAAAGGGTAAGCAAAAACATCTGGAAACTAAAATTGTGCTTTTGACTAGCACAGTATATCAGTGCAGGTAATGTAACAGGTTCTAAGCTAAATGAACTAAAGCTGAACATTAAAGTGGCCCCTACACAACCACAGGGCACACGAAATGACATCCTGCTACAACATTAGACTTTGTTCTACAGTCAAGCACATCTCCACAGAGCTGACAACTTTAGAAACGCATACTCATGCACTTGCACAGTCCATTTCACAATGAAGCATTCATCTGAAGATGACGCTAAACCAGCAAAAAACAGCAGGCATACTTTGATTTAAATAAAAGTGTTTAAATATCATGAACCAATCTGGAAAAGAGGATGCTTCAGTGCAACACATACTCTTGCTAAAGTAGGCAAGATTGAAAGAAACTGAGAAGCTCAAAATCACAGGACCCTGCCCAGACAGTCATGCCCCAAGAGCCGTCCACACTTTTGGCAGTAATAATTAGAAGCAATTAGAAAATGCAATACTATTGTATTTTTTCCATGTTTCATCAAAAAAGTGAAAAATGGAGCCCAATACCAACCATTCTTAATATATGAATATCTCAAACACCTTGAAGTGTTTGAATTTTGCATGCCTGGAAAATGCTGCCACAGGATAGTAAGTGCACGTATTGCTTAAGATCCTTGACATTAGATTGAACACTAACCTACGACTGATTTAAGAATAATTTCACCAATCTTGCCATAACCCTGCAAGCTGTGGTAAACACTCAGCTCAGAGGGCCCTGAAATGAAATAAATTATGCAACTTCTTGATGATTGTGTCTAAGTGATGATAACTGGTCAATTATGTACATGCTTTCTCCTCCAAACCCTTGGGGAATAAGAAACAAGACCTATTAGAGATCCTTGACAAAAGATTAAATGCTGGTCTATGAGAGATCTC
Source organism: Ploceus nigricollis (assembly GCA_013399945.1). NCBI lineage: Eukaryota > Metazoa > Chordata > Aves > Passeriformes > Ploceidae > Ploceus > Ploceus nigricollis. Next base: position 100,538 of record VXBC01000604.1, on the reverse strand, counting down.
AGATTAATTTCACGAATTTTGCCATAACACTGCAAGATGTACTACACAAGCACCTAGCTTAGGGACTGAACTGAGATAAATTGAGCAACTCCTGGATAATCACCTCCAAACAACTGGTTAATTATGCTGGCACTTCATCCTCCCATCATTTTTCTCAGGCACTAAACGGCATTAGTCAAGAACACTTATGCATATACATCTAGTTAGTAATTTTTTAACGTAAAAAACATGTACTTGTTCCAGAGACAACAACTGAGAGGAAAGGTTCAGTATGAAAATGAATGCAAAACAGAATAATTCACAAAACAAATTCTTCTCAATATATTACTATATGAAAACTCAAAATGCCCCCAAATATGCCCAAAATAACAACAGTAGAAAGATGTTACACTGAACAACTAATAAATTTTTGTTCAGATCATACTGTTTACCTATTTATCCAGTGTATAAAAATCCAGCATTTGAACAAGTATCAGAAGTAGAGTTTAGTATTTATTTCTCTGTTTTATTTTCCCCTCTTCTTTATTCTGCAAGGTTATAATTAGCAAAGCTCTTCATTTTGGAAAAAAATAAATCTATGTATTTTTAAAAAACCAGCACATCCAATTTAACAAAGGATACTTATTAGGCTTACACCTGTGTCTTTCTTTCTCTAACACAATTAGGACACTTCATTATATGATCACCAAAACAATTTCAATGAATTATCAGTGAACTTGACTCTCTCCAGAACCATGCTAGGCAGGTAAGTAGATTTGTCCACACCTTATATACGGGAAACTAGATAATAAAACATCACATAATTTCTCTAAAACCTAAAAAAATTTTTTAAATTTTTAAAAAAATTTTAAAAAGAAAAAAAACCTCNTAAAAACCAAAAAAAATTTTTTAAATTTTTAAAAAAAATTAAAAAAAAAAAAAAACCCCCCCAACCACCCAAAAAAAAAAAAAAAAAAAAAACAAAAAAAACCCCAAAAACAAAAAAACCCCAAAAAAACCAAAAAAACACCCAAAAAAACCAAACTAGTCAGACATTACAGATTCCTCCAGAAGACAAGGAAGGAAAATTTTTATTCTGTGGTCAAATATACAGAATGTTTCTGTAACACACAAAAGGACAAACTGTTTAAAGTTCAAACCCATCTGAATTCTGCTCTCATTTCTACACGACATCCTGTGAAATTTTAATCAATATTTAATGATACCATTGATACCTCACAACCTATATCCTAATAATTACAATTTGTATCAGTAAGGTCACAAGCAAGAACATAGGTTCCTAACGTATTTCACACATGCAAAAATCCATCCTTCTTACACAGAGACCCACAGCTATTGCTTAAAGCACTGAACCTAGCTCAGAACTAAGGCTACATTTTAAGAGGATGGAGGAGATGGAAATGCAGCTCTTTTCTGCAAACACATGGCCTGGCTCCTAAAGCTACCAATATTGTCATTACCAGGTGGAGCTAAGTTTGCTTATCCCTGGCTGTAAGTCCCACACCAAGCATGGCAATATACAGTAGGAAGGGTTTGAAGCATGAGCTAAGTTGCAGAGAAAGTTTTCTCATTTTTAAATACAGCAGACACAAAACCATGTCCAGAAAAACTGCTCTACCTGGAACTGAGCTATGGTAATCTTAACAAATCTCTCTTTTCCCCAGTAATTTCTTATTATTCAGATCTGCTTTACACAATATTGCTGTTGAAAACAGGGATGAAGTGGCACCAAGAGCAAATCTACATTCTTCAGCCTAGGGTTCAATGGGAGCAAAAGAAATGATGGGGATGTTTCAGGTGGTTGCAAGATGCAGATATATCTCTTTTTTAAAATTTTAAAGCAGAAAACATTGCTGGCCCTTCTGTTAGAAGAGTGGCTTTTAATCAAGTTCTTGATACACGTCTGCTAAAGCAGACTTTCCTGCTTCCTGTGCTATCTGCCATGAGCCTGCTTGCAGCATGAAGGAAAGCTAGCAAGGAGTTTAGGACTAGAAATAGAGAAGGGGTTAGAATCCATTTTCTTTAAATTGTTCTATGGGTCATGAAAGACTGTCTATCTGTGCTATGTACCCTAGGAGTGCCTAACAAAGCACACAGAACAATAAAAAACCTGCCTGTAGCCACTGGTACCCGTGTGCTCGAGTTTGCTATTATTTGTATTACTTTTGTCAACAATAGCAAAGCTTTCTCTTTCTAAAAGGATTAGGAAGGCAAGTGTGGTTTGCAGCTCTATGAGAGCCTGTTAAGTCTAGATACACTGACAGAAACTTCTAGTTTATACCCAGATGGCAGCTTCAAGATTCCACCAGGAACAGGAGCGGAAGGCTTCACTTCTAAAGCAGTCAATGGCTAATGCCCCATTTCCAAAGCGGGAAGAGATTTCATTTTTTCTGAGAAATACACAAACACCACAGTGGTGGATATGCCATAAAAACATGAATTACACTGAACAGAAAAAGACAATGTATTACTTAGGTATAAGTATCCGCTTTCATGTGCTACCGCTGGACATTATTTGGGGAAATCTGTGCACAGCTCACTAGCATGTGACTTATACATCATTAAATAAACAATAAAAATAACAAAAGTAGTCTCTATCCAAATCAAAGGGAATATATAAAAATGTTAAATGGAGCAGTTTAGACTTTTTAACTCTGTTTTTTTTGTCAGAGTAACTTCTAGCAGTATCTCTGAAAAAATAGCTGAATTCTGGAGAGCACATTCACCAAATTCTAACCACTTTTGTTTAAAAATAAATACTTCCAGTCTTACTTTTTAAAATTTATTTCTACTTCCTGCTTCTCGCCTAGGTGGACACTAAAATACTCTAAAACAGAGACATAAGGGTAATTTTTCTCTTAAGGCGTTGCTGAAAAGTGCTACATGAAATACAGAAATACAGCTCGCTCTTATGTAGGTAACTGATCTCGTATTGTTTACACAGCAGATGAAAACAAGGGTGGAAACTAAAACTGCATTTGCAAATATGAACATCAAATAACTGAAGAACCACCTGCATAAATACAGATGCACTATTCTCAAAGGTACAGACAGCCACCAGAATACATACTGGCAGGAAGACAGTTCCTCTGAGGAATTCTTTAGTACCTAATACAAGAGAAAAGATGAAGGTCCCATGTCCTCTTTAAGGAAGTTTCAGGGGTTGGAAGGTAGAGATGTAAATCAGCTTGTCAGTAAAACACAATAACAGGAATCAAAGACATGCTATTCACTAGTCACATTTCAAATTCTAGATTTCTTGGGCAATGCCTGCATATGTATTTTCTAAAGCAAACTATTGTTCTCAACATTAAATTCACAAATCGTATCCAACAACAAACCTGTGATGCATAACCCAACATCTCCTCATGAAAACATCCCCATTTCTGATATGACTAAGCACTAACAATTTTCTTCCAAACACTCCTCCATTTGTTGGAAACAGGCCCCTGGCTAAAGCACAACAGGCATATACTTTAATAATCTCTTGATTACCTGGAGACAGCCTGGAACACCTAATAAATCTGTCTGTTTTTCAGGAGGAGTGGGATTGATTTCCCCAGGGTTTCTTTGTCAGTTCCATTTTAGTACTTAATATTAAGAGAAAATTATCAGAGAAGGTCAAATCTGACATGAAAAACTAGAACGAGTTCACACTGATGAAGACTTTTGCTACATTTAAAATAAATGTCCACTTGCTTTTTCTTAGGCCCTATCTTCTGTCAATCTTTATTTAATAACCTATATGCTTCATAGCTTGCAAAAAGTGCAATCACAGCTTGGCAACATGCTCAAATAGCCAGAAGTTTCAACACTGGAATAGTAATCAAGTGAAAAATGGGGTGGTTTTTTCCTACCACTTTGTTATCAGCAAGTAGTCAAAGGTATTTACCACAACCATGACTTTGTACTGCAAAAAATTAGTTGAAATGACAGATCTAAATAAAAGTTTGAGACATACCCAAAAATTCAATCCTCAATTGTTTAATCAAGCCAATTTATTCAATAGGTTTTCTCTTCTGTATACATTCTATTTTCATGTCAATCTACAACAGTATAAACAAATGCTATCTTGACTTACAGAGAAGTTTAACACTTGGTAAGAAAACAGGATAAAAATGTCTTGTTCAAAGCCTCTTTGTTCTCTAATTTAAGATCCAAATTTGATAGAAACGTCTACCAGATTTCTCCTCTCACTCTATCAATGAGGATTTAAAATACTTTGTTTTTTGAAAAATGTTAAAAAGTATAGACAAAAGAACATTAAATTTTACAAAGGCAAGAAAATAACACTAAAGATACTGCAAACAGCTAATAGATGTAGCCAGGTTATTAAGACGTCAATAATTACATTTAATATGAATGAATGTAATTACACATATACATTTTTATTTCCCTACAGGGAATATTTATCTCAAAGTTTAAACTGCTCTTTAAAGTTTTAATGCAAATCTTTCAAATCTTTTCAATATATTTCTGCTCAGCTAAAATGCAGAAATCTTCTTACAGTTTTAAGAAACTGCATTTTTCATATTTCTCTATAAAGCTCAGCAACATTGGCAGCACTGTATATGGTGTTGAATGCATCAAGCTTTTATGACAGTGTTTACAGTTTACCTACTTTCTTCCAAATTACAGGGTCAGATCCTGCAAAATTTTATTCTTGCAAATACTGTACAAGACCAGTTTTGTCAATTTATTTGAATATAGTCACGTGTGAGAATTTCTCACATAGAACTTCCTTTTTTGTTTAATGTACACTGGACAGTGCTACACAAAGCAAAAGAAATCAAGCTCAAATTCTTTTACACTTTACTTTTGAAAGGAAGTAAAGAACAAAATGTATTTTACCTGAGTCTCCACACCTTGCTCAAGCAACCTTTTAGCCTGGTTTTCCACCTCAAGACGAGCTCTTGCAATAAAAAGCAGGTCATTTTCAATCACTTCTATTCCAGACAGATCTATCCCTTGAGAAAGATAATCTATAAAAGCAACAAAACATTGATAAGCACGACACAGGATAATGGAACATTTTAAGCATGTTAAAACATTTCAAAGTTACAGTCATTTCCAAGGGACGTTTTTGTATACAACACTTGACAATACAGTATGTCAAAGTAATGTCTTATACCAGAAAACCTGAAAGTCAGAGGACTATTACTTAAGAAAACCTGGATATTGAATACATTGAATTTACTTCAACACACTACTCTAGACCCAGAGACTGCTGAAGAGGTGCAAAACATGAGTTCTAGGAACTGCAGAATCAAAATCACAGGCCAAAAAGAGGCAAGAAGTCATATCCTTGTCCCAAAGAATTAGCTAGATCATTAAACCTGTCTAACCAGATGTTCGAATAAGCATAATTTGCTCTAAGATCTGAAATTAAAGATGTAGTAAAAGGCTCAAATTATACTTCATATATTTAAATTGCACTACTAAACATTTGGGATCAAAGACAAAAGAATGGTTCAAAAAGAAAGTAAAATAATATAATTTTTTTCCTTTTTAATTACAGAGTCATCACAAAAATTTTTACCATCGTGAAATCACCATAAGCTGGGTAGCTAGAGATTACTGTGCTGGACTGGCAACTGCAGCAATAAAATCTATTCAAATTCAACTTTTCTCAGTGATTTTTTTAATCCTTTTTTATCTTTCTGGATTTAAATTAATCTAATTCTCCATGACCAGGTAGCCTAGATCTTTACACTACTGCTTATCACCAAGATAATGCAGGACTTCTCTCATTTACATAGTTTTCAACATTTTGCTCAATGAAGCAGGTTTTCCACTGCTTGTTTGGAAAGATCAAATAAAACTAACACAATAATGGCCAAGGCATTTCACACAGTGTCAGATTCTTCCTTCATAAGACGATGTTCCACTATTTCCGTTTATAACCAGTCCTCTATGACTTCCTAATAAAGTTATCTTCATTTTAGTCCTCACAGTAAGTTTATTAAGGCAAAGACATAAACATTTTAACTAAGCTAACTGAACTTTTATATCTTTGCCAAATAACCTTTCACTTTAGTAGCCATATTTTTTGTTTAGTCGGAATAAACTAATCTAATTCTCAGATGAATTTCAGAAATCACATGTTCCTAACTGAACACAAAATTCCAAGTGAATAATTTCACAGCTATGCAGAGAACATCCCTGTACCTGCACATGAAAAATACCACACAAGAAATCGAAACAAAAAGCTTACTGAAATACTGCATAAAGCTTAGTAAAGGCATAAAGGAAATCATCTCTCTTAACAGTACAGTATGTCAAATAGGTTTTAGTCTACTAAGAATAGGCCTGCAAATGCTCTTCCCTGCATGCATTTGTTTAAAAATGGATCAGAGGGGTCAAAGGTCAGCTGAGCAGCAGGACAGCACAAGCAATTCATGAAGCCCTGTTTGCTGGTGTGTTTACAGAGCTGCTTTTGCCACGGGCCAGAGCAGCCACACTTATCCCTTATTTCTCTGCAACTTTTTGCTGTGATTAAGCTGCATCTCTGCAGCTGGTCTGGCATATGAACCCATTAAAACTAATACTGTGCTCCCAACAAGGTCCAATGAGCAAGTTTCTTGAATGTGAAGGCTAATTTTCTGACCCCTTTCTTTTAGCTGCACAAAAAAAAAAAGGAGGAAAACACTATCACAGATTCACTCTACTGCTATAGTAAACTCTGAAGAAGTTTTTTGGCAACATGAGATTAAAAAAGGTGTAAATATTACCAAATATTTATATATACAGCAAATACAATAACTGCTGTGTAGTTCACTTATGGCATAAAGTCATAATCTGGAAGCGCAGGCTGCCTAAACAAAACAAAATTAAAATATGGTTATGATCTCCTAAATCCACAGAAAAAGATACCATTTCTTCCTGCTGTGTTTTATGTCAAAATCTAAATTAAGTCACTTCGCGTGCTAAAAATCTAATCCTTTTGATGGTTTTAAGAAAAGAACAGAAAGACCATGCTGCTTTGGCTTCTCCAAATACCTCCATCTGTGTCTCCGACTGGCAGCCACCTCCTGCCAATCTGTTAAAATCTGCAACTTTGCTCCAAATTTTCTGCAATCCTAACAAAATATCTTAGGACAATGCATTTCAGCATTGGACTTCAAAACAGTAGGCCTTCCTGTAGGTTCAGTGGCTACTACTGTAGATGCTCCTAGTTGCTATTCTAACAGTAAGGAAGCTCTAGAAATTACTCAGTTTTCAGAAGAAAACCAGTTTTCATAAGGACAGCAGGTCTATGTCAGAAACACCTGCAAGTGCTTTCCTGCCATTCTTATGTGAGAGCAGAAGCTGTAACACAGGCTGGGTATGTGCCTTTTGATAGTTTTTGTCATCTATGCAGATAATATTAGAAATCTCTACACTTGTGTGCTCTCAAGAGTGATGTTGCTACCCTGGACAGCATGATGAAACCAAGCAGAAGGACAGCTGACATATGAGCAGCCAGATCATACCCAGAATACCTGTGCATTTAAGATCTGATTTATTTCAAATATCGCAGAGGAACTCACACATTCCAACCAGTCAGTTTTAGTTAGTAAAGAAACCCTGTCAAGTGAATACAACAAAAATGCTATCAGTTATTAACTCAGGGAGTAGCAAATGTAGGATTTTGTTTCAGGCACTTACTCATGTGATCATTTTTCTATTTCTTGCCATGCACAGTCAGTCAATAACACTGTGGTCATGATCAGAGGTGAGTGGGACATGGGCTGTAAGGTACTTGTGTCTTCCCGTCAGGAATTAACCAGAAACAATGGCGCACCCCTCAGCTAGCACAGACTCTGGGGACTGGTGTCCAGTTTAAAGCATACCAGCTTTCCATCTGCTTTAACCTTAAAGCTCTGCAGTAAAACTATTACTGTATTAACTGTAAAAGATTTAGTGAGCATATATTTACGACTGACATCTCTCCCTTAAGAGATTTTAAAAGCACACATATAACATTTTGTTATCTTTGGGAAGATTTGTGCTTTTAACAAGTTAGAATCTAAGTATCTTGTACCACCATGTGCCAGGGCTCGAGCAGCCACCAAGGCTCTCAGCAGCAGCACAGGCTGCTCCAGGCACTTCTCAGCACAGCCAGGGAGCAAATCAGAGGAGGGAGCTACAGTCCTATACTGATAATTCTACCTCTTTATATACGTTCGAGAACATAAAGGCAAATCCTTAAATCTCTCATAGGGTGTTGGTATTGCTTCCCTTCTATCACACCCTATTAAACTTGGAAAGCACAGGTGGAACTTACTTTCTAAGAACTTTAAATAAAGACTGGCTGCTGAATAATTTTCTTGAACAAAAATACTGTATGACAAGGCAGAATACACTAAGACCTAGCAATAAGTGACACATAAAATCTACTTCAGCCTACCAAAGGGTTAGAACTTTGTATTTTCTAATAAAACAAGTATTCTTGTCACTACAATACTAAATTTTCTTGATTTACTAAACTTGAACAACTTTTTTAATCTACTGGTTAAGATACTGCTTGAAAATGCATTTTTTTAAAGCAGTATCTCTCAGATAGTTATGTAAGAGGAGTTTCATAGACAGACAAATCCAATACGCAAATAGAACATTAAGGAGAAAAACAGTGCTTTGAGCAACACCGTTAGCTTTCCTTAATCTAAATGACTCACCAACACAGATTCTTTCTATTATGTGATCTCATTTTTTAACCTCAAATATTCTTTGTGATAATACAGAATCAAGATTAGAAATTGCAACTTTCTGTAAGCATGGAAATATGTTTTGGAACAGAGATAACTATGACGCTAGCTCCCTTATGAGCTCCACAAAAACTGTATTACATTCTTTATACAGACTGAATTGATTCTGAGCTTTTGCTAGAAATTAGAGAATCAACAGAAGACTACTGAGAACAATCAGGTGCACTAACAAAGAGGAAAACAAAAGACAGTAATAAACCAATGTGATTAAGCTGCATGACTCAAGAGGCTACTTGAATCAAAAGAGAAACCCTTCTGTGCTCTGAGAACCAACCCCAGCGACACTAATAAAGAGGAAATTAGAACACCGAAGTGGATTCCCCAGGAGCAAACACCTAAGGTCTGCAGACACATAACTCCCCTCAAATGCAAGAATCCAATGACAAATTAAGAGGTGTTCCATGGGCGATTGGGAATGGGGGGAGAGAGTACTAATGGAAAATAACCCATTCCTGAAATTTTAAATAAAATCATAGAATGATAAAATCACAGATCTTTGTTTCCCTGTTTGAGAAAGGTTTGAGGTGTATTTCTCTTGCACTGGTCATTTGTTTTTCTTGATTCTGCAGTCTTAGTTGCAGATAATGTTGGTAATATCTATACCCTAAGAATATACTGCTATTTTTCCACAGTGAAGAAAAATTACAATTTTGGAAGAAATTACTAATTTAAATTCCAAAAAGTCAACAGGTCTAAATGATACCTAAGAGCTCTGCTTGGATTTAAGTATGCAGAAGACGAGAGGCTACATGATTTATCAAGAACTGTTACAGAAGACTCATGTGTGCATTGGTAGATGTTCATGAAACTGAAGCTAAATTGCTATTGGTGATATTTGTTTCTGTTATCTTCCATGGTCTTAATGGAAATGTCAGTTACAGCAGTGGCTACTGGACAGGAAGGACATCCTGTTTGCCTCACCTGTATCTGAACCAACAACCCAGGATGCTGCTCGGCCCAAGCATGTAAATTGGTTTCTTTTGGTCAATGCAGCTAATTTAAAATCAAAGCCCTGAGAAGAGAGCCTGAGATCCCAATATCTCAGGAGAAGACCAATGCTCACCCTTTGGTGAAAGCAACCTAGGGTTTTACATTATATCTCTAGTCTCTAATTGAAATAAGCAAACACCCTACCTTAAAGAACAGTGGTCTGCTGCTTGGAGACACTTAAATTTGCCACACAATTGATGCATATAGAGCAGGTGGGGAATAGCAAGAGCAGGCAAATTTCTAAGTGTTCAAACTGGAAGCTGATGCCTCCACAAAAGAACCTTTGCTTATATTCTGTTTTAACCAGACTAATTCTCCACTTAAGCAGAAATGACTGTCCCACACTCTGCACCAGGCACCAAAGTACTTGCTGAAGCAAGCCTCATATTAAGCATTTAAATCAAGTGAAAGCGATTCCACTATCGGTACTATTAAACAATATCTTACAGCTGTCTTATGCAACTTGAGCTCTTCAGAAAAAAGTGTTAATTCCTATCGAAATTGCATAGATTACAATGCCTTGTAAAGTGTTCAAATAAGACTGTAATTGCTCTATACTAAGTGCCATACACAATGTCATGTATTTTGAATATACTTTAAAATTATTAATTTTGAATATTAAATTATTAATTTTGAGGTTTTTTTCTGCAGGTATTATTAATTCATTATTAAAGAAGAAAAAATATTTTATTAAAATGCCAGTTAGTTACATAACTCTTGGTATCTTTCTTTTCCTATACGGCAAAATTCCTGCAAACATTTCTTCAGTGAAACAACAGAGAATAAAATCTGTCTGTGTCACCGGAGTGCCATTAAGTTCCTATGAAATCTGGTCCTTATTTAAGCAATTTCTACCATCTTAAAAATTAACTACTTGTATGCATAATACATAAGATTTCAGTTTTCAGCTGTTTGAGCAACATTCAGTGAATGAAAACTGTCCTGCTGGAGACAGAAACCGAGTGGGGCCCCTTGGCTCTGTATTTGTTTGTTTGCTCAGACAGCACATTAGCACACTCTTTCTGTTTAAGTCCAGAAAAGGAAATATTAGACAACCAGGTATAGTCTCTGCTAGATGTCCCTAGTGAAGGGGAACATGAAAAATAAAAACAGAGCAATGCACTTCTCAGCTCTTCATTTCAATCCAAGACTGGTTTCATTTTAAAGAAATCAGGTCATCAGTACCAAAACCAAACTGGTGAAAAGCATACAAGTCAAAGAAAGCAAAACTGCTCATTTAAACACAGATAATTATCTTGTACTGTAAAACAGACTTGTCATGTATGTTATATTATTATAGAATGGTTTGATCAGAAGGGGCCTTTAAAGAAAATGTAGTCCAACCCCTCTCCATGGGCAGGAGCACCTTCCATGCTGTCATGTTGCTCAAAGCCCTGTTAAGCCTGACCATGAACACTTCCAATGATGGAGCATCATCTTACCTGATCAAAGCTTTACTGCATAAGAAAATTGAGAATTCAACACTCAAATTCAGAGACCATGCAGGTATGAAAAAATTGAACATTTTCTAGCATGTTAAAACAAAGGAGAAAGTTTTAAATGTAAAGTCAGGTTGGAATAAGAAAGAATGGATTGTCATCCTGCACTTGGGATCAGCTTTGTTTCCTCAAAAGATTGTTCCTGGTTTTTTAATAGAATATGGTTTATGTTAAAATGTTTACTAGTGCTTTAATAATCATCTACGTCCAATCCTATCTACCGAGGAAGCCTGCTGCTTCTCTCCATACTGCATGCAAAAATATAAAAAAACACACCCTGAATTGAGAACAATTATGGGGGAGCAGTGAGGAAGACTGACTAGCTATTTTTAAATTAAATTAAAGCTGCATTTAAGTTGTCTTGATGGAAGAGTTAATTCCTACTGCTCTCTGGGCTGGAAATCAGATGCCACGCAGGATCTGGAACTGATGGAAATGAGTTTGATATCTATTTTTATCATCATCACTGACTTAACAATGAGCACCAAATTTTGGAGACATTCCTGTGAAAATGCCATGATTCAGAAAATAGCTTAACACACCAAGACAAACACTACTTAGGTCTAATCACAAGTTATACCACACGACTCCCACACTCACTTAGGCCTAAAGCAAGAGTTGTTGAACTCCTTTAAGGTTCCCCCTCCCACGCACCATTAGATCTCCCCCATCCCTCCCCCTCACCCTTGAATACAGACTCACAACCTTACTTCACCACAACCTACTAAACCTGCTACTTTCTACTGTGCCCTCCAAGGGGAGCAGGCAGCAGCCCCACATCCAGCTGGTGGCTGCTTAATGCCATTGTTAGTAACCTGGATGACAGGACAGAATTAACCCTCTGTGAGCTTATGGGTGACAGCAATTTGAGGAAGTGCTCAGCACCCTGGAGAGCAGGGCTGCCATTCTGAAGAACCACAGCAATCTTGAGATAAGGACAGAAAAAAAATATCATGAAGGTCAACAAAAGTGAGTTAAGCCCTGTTCACCTGGGATGGCACAGCCCTGTCCACACAAGCAGGTTGGCTGGAAAGAAGCTTTCAGAAACAGACCCAGTGGACAGAAAATTTAACTTAAATCAGCAGTACATCCTTGTGGCAGAGGCTGCCAGCTGTGTACCAGACTGGGTGTACCCCAGCAGGCTGAGGGAAGTCATTACTCTTAGTATTTGGCACTTGTAAGGCCACTGTACTCCATGCCTCCCAAGAAAATGGAGACATTGACAAATGAGTCCAACGGGGAACCACCACGACAGGGGACTGAAGCATGTGAATGTGAGGAGAGGCTGAGAGAACTGAGTCTGTTAACCTTGAACAGAAATGGTTTAGAAGAGATCTAACTGCATCTTCTGCTGCCTGACAGACAGACCTTTCTCAGAGGTGCACAAGAGGCAAGAGATACATGCTACAGCATGAGAAATTCTAGTTAGACATGGGGGCAAAATACTGTATTTATGGTTCCATACACCTTACCCATGGAGGATATTAACCTGCAGGAATGCACATATTGTATTTTAATATAATTAAAATTGATAAACTGTGAAACATTAGGATCTAGAACTCTAAAAATCACTGTAAGCTTCTTAAAACAGGCTGGTTTGAGAAAACTCCCTCAAGAGCTCCCAAAACATTTTCAGTAACTAAAACTGCATTTTTTTCTAAATTCTCTGTGATAGAATACTCACGAAGAACTGTAACAATCATGCCATTTATCAACAGTACTTGGGTGGAACTGAAACCAATTTCACCCTAAGTATTCTACCAGAGCTATGGCCTAGAAATCAGAAAATATTCAAAAGAAAATTTCAGAATGGACTTTCAAAATTAAATTTATGCTGGCAACAATGCAATAATACCTCTACAAGTCAATACTCCTCTTGGGCTTTTTTTGGAGCAAAGTAAAAATAAAATATGTTGCCAGTAAAAATCTAGTTGTCCTATTTTGGTTTTGAACAGACTTCATAGCATCACAGATGCAAAGCAAATGTACAGCATGTGTGAAAGAGACAGAAACAGAAAGGGGGACAGAAAGGTAGAATACGGAACAGGAGAGAGATGTAGCCCAAGTGGGGCATTACAGAACAAATGAACTTCAGCTTTGAAAGAGTTGAGAATAACAGAATGATGAAACATATCAGATAGAAAATTATGAAGGAATGTAGTGAAAGGATAAAATACAGAGTCGTTCATACAATTTGGTTTTATTAATCTGTAAGAATAATTTAGTGCCATCGTATGCTTTCCACCTTGACAACTTCCTCCCCACCTAAGCCCACAGCTTTGCATTGCTTGTTCATTAGCAAGGCAAATGGTAATGGTCATTTCTGCTCATATTTCAGGAGAGCATCCAAAACTGGAAAACAAAGAGGTGAATAAAGCTTGCTTTTAATAAATTTCATGGAGACAGAAATCAGGATTTTTAATGTCTCGAAAATATTTCTCGAAATCGCAACAGGTGAACAATAAGCAGTCCTTGAAATGGAGCCTCATATCAGTATATAAAATGAAGCAGGATGAAAAGAATGTACTCTGATATTTATCAGAGATAATTGCATTGAAAATATATTGTAATTGCACCATAAACCCATGTAAAAGAATTATGCCCTTCCAAATGGAGTGGATGAAGTAAACCATCTCTTCTCTGAACTAGGAAATTGAGATAAGGACTCACCTAGATGAAAGTATGTGACTTTGGCTGTCTTTTGTTTGCCTAAGTTAGCATCCCAACTAAAGCCACGAAAGCCAGCAACATAGTTATGAGCAGAGAGATGCAAAATATAACCTAAATTTACATGTTGGCCTGAAAACACCAGGCAGCTTTTACATCTTATTAATACATTATCGTTCAATAGCTAAGTAGAATTCCTCAATATAGAGCATTATGTAAACGTGCGATGATTCAGTTTCCATCAGTACTATCCCATGTAGCAATAGACCATGCTATGATAAAAGAAAATGAAGGAAAATGATGATGTGTCTCAAGAACCTTAGTCAGAAATAACTTCTTTCAAACATCCCACCAGCTGCGGAGAAGGCAAAGATGGCTGACTCTTTGCTGAATCACTGCCTTCAAAGGAGGGCAGGGGAGATTTTGGTTCATTTGTGAGTTTTAATTAATGATGTAAATGGCTATTGACCTAATTTTTGAATACTTTACACTGGGATAAAGGTATACATGGACAGCTACAGACTTCCAGGTCTACAAGTCTACAATTACCATCCTGAACTACCTAGTTTGCATTAATTTTTTCTTTTTGGTGAGATATATCCTCCATTTTTTGAGTTTATATCATTATTTTTGCACTAATATGTGCATTCAAAAATGCAGATTGCCTATGAGAGAACACAGGTAGTTTCTAACATACACTTGTAAATGCCAGGAGACACTTTAGAATCAGTAGTGCTACAGAGCTATATAATCAAAGTATTAAAAAACCGCATGCTATCTTGGCCCCTGCATAAGGGGGAATACTACTTTTTTACTTTACTACATATATATAAGCTGCAAATATTTCTTTCATATTCCTCTCTTCTTATGGGTCTCTCCTGCCTCTTTTCAACACCCACTATTCACCCTTTCATACTTACACCTTCAGGAAAACACTTCTGCAAAAGCAGAACTGCGTTTTCTTTAGTAACAGCTATGTTAACTCCCTCAGTACTCTAGAATATATGTAATTTTTGTCTTCAATAAATGCATATTTAATTCCTCCCACCCCTCACTTGTCATATCATCAATAACTTCCTGCAACTGGCTGCAGATTTACCTGTTTTTACCATCTTTAGAGTCAACAGATGTTGCATAGGTTATAAATCACACAGGTTTTATGTACCTCAGATACTTTGTAGGAGAACTAAGTGAACCTTGTGTTATACAGAGTGTTTCTGTAGATAACTTGAACGTAACAGCAAAATTTTAAAATCTCTTGAAATATATCTTATCTCCTACAGCAAAATCTTTTTTGAAATTTAGAGATCAGCCTATGGCAGAAATCTGCCCAGTCTGCCAGAATTCTTGCCAATTCTCCCAGCGATAATAAAACTTAGCAACAGTACTAAAAAAAAAAAATAGGCAAGAAAAGAATGTTGTTTGAAAGCCAAACTGAACCTAACAGTATTCATATTTCGACACTTGCATTTGAAGTTAGCCTGCACAGATGCCTGTCTTTTGACCTTTCAACTGGAACAGTATTTAACCACAACACAGACCAACAGCAGTTGCCTCTTATGATTATTTAATACCTTCTATTTTGTACAATTTGTATAGTGAAATAAAAAAAAAAGTTTTAAAACCTTTCTTGTCCCCTCTACAACATTGATTGCAATTCAATTAAAAAGTTATCTAGATACAAACTGATAAACTATTACTCTCACCCTTAGCACTTACTGTAATGTTTAGCTGTACCTGGGAAGCTGAAGGAAATGTCACATCCCTCCCAACCTACCCCACACGAGCTGCTCCACAGCGTTCACCACAGCCTCCAATCCCTACACATCACGCACTCAAATCATTGCCCAGCTGCAAACAACCAGTGGAAGGGAATTGGAGCAGCCCACCTGCACAGCTGCTCCTCAAACACGGACCAAAAGGGAACAATCTCCTACAGCACACTCCAGGGCTGCCATTACACAGCTGTGGCACATACCTTTTCTGCTACCTGTAATAGTTCTTTGGCAACCTAGAAGAATAGTATGATCCATCACTATTAGTCTTTCATGTACACTGACCAAGATTTTCTACAAAAACCACACAGTGTTAAAATCAGGGAGCACATGCATGTATGAAGGTTTAAAATTACCATAGATTAAGATTTCACAAAAATGTACTTGTCTTCTCAAAATGACTAAATATCAGTGTAAACAGAGAGAGAAGTCATTGTTTTTATTCTATTATTTCGAAATAGATAAAAACGAAAAGCTAAGTCTTCTCTAATACAGTACTGATGACACATTTGAGTCCTACTATCATTAATGTCACAGAGACATAAAATTAAAAATCAGTATCTATTGTAGCTGAGTTCAAAGTAATGAGCTAAATGCTAAAAATATAAATTCCTTTTTTTTAAAGTTTGCATATCCAAGGAAGCAAACAATAAATTCAGGCAAGTCTTTCAGTCATTAAAGGCACAAATTGTTAACAGATGGGTGAAAACATTTAATTTAGCAAGTAACTGTTATTAAATAAATAATGCAGATATTTTCTTTGTAGAATTTCATCATTATCTATGAGCCAATTCTTATTACCTACATCTGTCAGCCAATTGTATCTAATAATTAACACAAAAGAGTTGAATGGACAAAAAAATGTGCTGCTCGAAGAATAAAATATGTTTAGCCCTTTAATACTTAAAAATAAAATCGGGAAAACATACAGATGCATTGTGCACTCTTATGATTGTATCATAATTTTTATTACAGTTCTAATTTTAAATAATATTTAGTATGATAACAAATTCTTCTCAAGCCTTACAAAGCATAATTTGTGACATTTACTGCTGTTATGAATAATTTCAAGATCAGGAAAGAAACACAATCTTCTCTGAAACATTAATACTGTTGAAATTAAACACCTTTTCCTTCAGGAGAAAAAAAAAACAGGGAAAAACCAATTTTTCAATAGCATATACTAAACTTTCTAATAGAAACCCAGTCCTGAAGATATTATTACACTGCAGCACAATTAAGATTCACATTTTTCCAACATCCAGAAAGTGCATTTTGCCAAGCAAAAAAAAAAAAAAAAAAAAAAAAAAAAAAAAAAAAAAACCCAAAACCAGAAAATAACTTCAGAAGAAAATGAAATTAAGATTATCAAGGATCTTCAAAATTAATGATATTGATATACTCAAAACTATTAATTATTGAAACTCTGAAAATCAAGAAGCAGCAGCAGCAAAGAGTCTTGACTGGAAACATGACAACACATGCAATTCTAATATGTAAAACTTATTACTGTCAAATACGTGTCTCTGTGATGTCTCAGCAAGCAGTATATAATCTCTATTGACAGATCCTAAGAGATAAGCTGCTAAACGAGCTGCGGTCTTGCCTATCAGCTTCCAGGACTTCATTTTGCCCTCAGCTCCTTAGCCAAGCTCCTGCCAAGCTCCAAGCTCCTTCCAGCATGGGGTGCTGAGCACAATGCATGGACAACTTGGAAGGCAGACACTCCATGGAGCAACAGTTCACAGTCTAGCAATATTATGAGCAACAAGTATTGTGTTCAATAACCTTCACTTTCTGTTTCTTTTCCATTAATTATAAAATAACTCCTGGAACTCATGGAAACATTTAGCAATCACTGCTCCCCATGGCAACTGAAACATGCACTGCATGGGGCAGCAACTTTGGGCTGTGAACCTGCCACCTCACAGTTTCATTCAGTGCTTTTTTGGGTTTGTAATGGAAGAGGGTGACTGTTCACTGTGTTCCTTTGCTCCTCCTGCAGCATTCATGATTCCATGTACCTCCACCATAATTGCCCCTCAGCCATTTTAAGCTCATTTATAGGGGGTGGCCACTGACAGCTGACTGACATCTCCACCCTCACACTATCACAGGAGCATTTGCCATGTATTCCTTCACTGGATAATCTTGGGGTGAGCAAGTAATGGATTTACCTAACACTACATAACTATGTCTCTGCCACAAGAATCCCAATAGAGCTACCGACGAACAGCAGGCACACTTCCTAACCACAGCAGAGCCAGTAACAGTGCTGAGCCTGAGCCTGACCCCTCTGGTACTTAACGACCCCAAACACCATGCAACAGAAAAAGTCCTAAGTTCTACCAACTGAGAAAAACAAGCCCGTGACCATTCTATCAAGGAAAACTTTTGATTCACTTAATTGATTTTATGACCTTCTTCACCATTTTATTTGCAAATTAAGGATATGAAAAAAGACTTTTTTGTTAGAAAGAAATACACAAGGAAAGCATTGCAAAATGAACATCTGTAGAAACTTATGAAGTCTTGGGTGCTTCAGGTACAGCTGCAACTTACTTTCTGTATAAAAAGAAAGTCTGTCTAAAAAAAAAAAAGTTAAAATAAAAGAAAAATCATAAACAGCCAGTCAGGGAAAAGTTAGAAGTCCTAAATTCATAAGTACATCACACTGAGACACATGTAAGCTGCCCTGCTTTTGAGGCTGAAAATGGCCGGAAAGTAAAGAGCAGTAAGAGCTGCTGCAGGACACTGGCTGCCCAAAACCAACTTTCACTAAAGCAGCCAGAGGCACCAGTAAACAGACAGCCTCAGTATGAAATTTGGCTTGACTGCAGTGCCCTTTTGAAGAGGAAGCAGTTTGGTTTTGTGTACTTACTGGATTGCTGAAATGGTGAGAAAGTGGCAAACAGGAAGTATCAGAAGGGCCGTAAGGTGTAACTACTCCAAAAGAATCAGCAAGACACAGCAGTACACGGGGATCAACAATAGTCAATCATTCTCAGTACAAAAAGCTTTTTTCAAGGCTTGAGAGCCTGAAATACTGAAAAATTCCAGCTACTGAGCATCTTAAATGAACATGGCTGTCTTGGTACTTGCATCACAGAAGACCTGCAGCATGGCAGAATGGACAGAGCTCAGTGACAACCACCGCAAATTGCTGCTTGCAGCAGGACTCCTCCCACCATGTGAACCCTATTACATCACTACTTTTTAGTTCTTTCTGTTTTCTGATTTAATTAAAGTCGTTGCAAGTAACTAAAAAGGCAGGATTAGCTGACTGCATTTCAGGAGACATTACACAGACCATATTTGCAAATAAAATGGCTTTTTAGGACTGGTTGAAGTAGGGGATCCTAGCAGAGGCTCACGTTAGCAGTGACCTTTGAGAGGCAGTGTCACCCATCAGATCAGCAGCCCTGGGTCCTCCTGTGATGGTCAGCACAGCCACCAGCAGGCTGCCGGGACAGCTCCCATGGACCTCAACTCCTTCACTCTCCAAAAGCAAGTACTGAAGAGGGAATAAAGCTCTGGGACTACAAGAGTACAAGTGCTCCAGATTTAACAGAACTTACATTTGATTTACACAAATGATCTGACAATGAAAAGTGTAGTCACCGCAAGGCACTGACTTCAAAAATCCATGTATTTATGCTATCATAAATGAGAATTCAAAATTAAATGCATTTTATAAGACATTTCAGTAACTGCTTGGAAGCAGCTATTGCTTCCTTTTCAAAGAAAAAAAATATATTTTGATTATGTCATATTATGTTATGAAATAATTTCAGAGGGAAAAGTAAGTAAGGCCTATTTGTCACAAATTGGATGAAAACTGGACTTCAAAATGTCAAACCTTCCCAGAAAGCAACAACTCCAAGTTTCATCTTCTAGCTCTCCTGAAGATTCATTTTCAACCACAAAGTTAATTATGTTTGATCTGAATTCAGTGAGCAGTGTTAGGGATCAAGGCAAATTGCTGGAGTAAGGGGAAATCAGACAGGTCTTCAAAGTCATTCTAGGTAAGACAGAGCACTCCTTAGGAGCATAAGGCTTCAATAATAAAATTTCGTATTTGATAACAGGAAATAGGAAAATAATTTCATTGGCTCATTTAGTGAATACCAGTTTTCCATCATGTCATATACAAGTAGTGACTTGTAAGAAGAAAGGAAAATAGAAGAGAGGTTGATGGGTGGGTATTTAAAAATAATCGCTCAAAGTTCATACACTACAAGAAATGATGGCAAAATTCTGTATGAAGTCTGTTGCAAGGGTAAAAATAAGTAGAACACAATTCTCATTTTAGAAATAGAATGAGGCAAAAAAACTGAAATTGAGTATCAAAGGCCCTGCAGCAACTAAGAGGAGGGATGTCTGTGTGGGCTGACAAAAGGAATAATTTAAAGTTAATAAAATACACAAATGACCAAAAGTCCATTTCTGAGAAAAGAAAAAACAGGAAAAGAAAAAAATCCCCTTGGTTCTTTATAAAGCAGAACGTTTCAGAATACTTCTACATGCTTCATGTCTTCGAGGAGTCTAAGTAACATTTGAACATATGTTCTTCCTTCTACCTTCACTCTCCAAGTAACCACTCATGCTGCTGTCTCAGTCTCCCTCAGTCTTTGCCTCAAGTGAAACTGGAAAATATGGTGCATAGTCAGGAAAGAGGAAGCAGAACACGGAGAGAGGGAGAGAGGCATCTAACCTCTCTTTCCTTCCCTAGAAAACAACAAAGGGAAGTATCATCAATAATAGAGTTAAGAGCTAAAAACTGAGTCAGTCCTCAAGAAAGCATGGCATAGTTCTGTTTCCAAATAACATCGGTATCCATGTTTTACTGTTTCTCTGAACTTATTCCTGAACTTCTACAGAACTCTTGCTCTGCACTTCCCAGGTTTTCAGAGTCCTGAAAACTAAACAGGATCTATAAAGTTCAGGTTCTCAAACTTTATCATGATAATAACATCTAAAAATGGATATACATAAAAGTAGGAT
Source organism: Ploceus nigricollis (assembly GCA_013399945.1). NCBI lineage: Eukaryota > Metazoa > Chordata > Aves > Passeriformes > Ploceidae > Ploceus > Ploceus nigricollis. Next base: position 79,856 of record VXBC01000604.1, on the reverse strand, counting down.
GAGATTTTTCAATCTTACATTGCACAAGCCAGCAATACAGTCATGGAGGCATAGTACTGACTTTCCCTATCCAGAGAACATGCAGCAGCTGAGATAGATCTTCAAAGGTATTTTTTGAAATAACAGGGGCATGGTATGAAGAGTCTGGGCCTGGTAACAAAGGATGCTATAGTATCCCCACTTTCAAGTGACATGCTTTATGGAGAAAGGTTAAGGAGCTGTTTTTCAGCTACACTTCTCTCACTGCCTCTTCCTGAAAGTGATTGCTGCTGGCTCCCCTCCAGCAAGGGCTTGAGAGGAATCAAACGATTCACTGGTGAGAACTGCACAGAGAGCCTGCAGGCAGAGGTAAGACAGAGAGCATCTTAATGAGGAAAAAGATCAGAGATTTCTCCCACGTAAGGTAAAACATACTGGAGACACTGAAGGGACTTGAGAATTACTGGACACTGGAGGATTAAATTACAGGATTCTCCTATCCCCTTTCACACAGTGAGGACAGGGAAAAAAAAAGAATCCCAAATCTGCATACGCCTTTTAACCAGCATTCCACCAAACTGCAGATCCAAAAAACTTCCAAAAATCTCTTGTTAGAAGGATTCTGCTTTGCAAATGTGTTTAGAAATTTATAACTACCTGACTCATCTCCACCACAGTAGAGCTATTTAATGGTGTATTACTTGTCATCTGTTATCAACAGTGTCCTTTGAACCCGGTTTGAGACTATAGAGCACAACATAAATCTGCCACAGCTTTTTGGCACTTCCTGCCAAGTACTTGCTCATACTCTGCAAAATTATGCAGACTGTTAACCTTACATAAATTTTAAAAGTCTGGGTCTTCCCAAAGAACGTGTAGAGGGCAGACTCATAAAAGTTCTTCAGAGCAGTGACCAGGACCCAAACAGACAAGGAAGAACCATTAAACCTATACCTGAATTCAGGTACAGCAATGCTGTGCATTTCCTGTACAAGAAAATGTACTGGAAAAAAGTCCATGAAAAACAAAGGGTGCTGCAACACCTTAATAACTCTATACAAGCTCTTCTGGAAGGAGAGACATAAACCTTAAGTCTCTGTGCTTCATCATCATAGCTGAGCATTTACAACAAAGGGAAAGCACAGCTCTTTGTCGATTCAGAAATAAATTTACCAGATAATCCTAAATATTTCAGTCTGAAACGGCACATCAACCCTAACAAACATTTTCTTTATCTACAGCACAAGGTTCCTAGAAGATACAAAAGTAGTTATTGTAAGATTTATACTAAGTCAAATATTAATGTAAATATTTCTAAGAAGTCTTAGTTTCTAGTTCCAATTTAATTATTTTATAGACTTACTTAATATGTTACTGCTTAATGTGCTTAAAATGTTTTGACTAGTTCAGTCAATGTTGAACAAAGAAAAAAGAGTGCAAATGATTTAAGAAAACTGTTCTACATCTGGAAACGGTTTTCCAACACACAGTGATAGGTTTTCTGCCCATCTGTTAAACCAGCCCCATCAAATTGTTTTGAGGACAAAAAAGGGGGATAGAAAAAAAAAGACTCACAGTATTCATCATGACTCACCCAGTATTTTTCACTAGCTTTGCTTACTAAAGTGTAACAACGTTGATTCTACATTCTATTCTTAATACATATGAAGTCCAGCTCTAGATAAAGAACTTTTCTTAGTGCACCATCCTGGGATGAAGTGAAAGGTCTACAGCATTTTTACGCCAAAAAAAAGCCTAAGTGTAGAAAAGGGCTTCTGCTGGTGCAATGTATCCCATTTCATTCCAGAGCTAACTTAGCCTGACTTGGCAAAAATGCATTTACACCATTATGTGTATGCTGAAAGGAGTATCTGGAAGAGCCATGACAGCAAAACCTCTGCAGTGCAGCCCAGACCAAAGCCACCCAGGAAAAGAGCACAGGGCCAGGGCACTGCAGCACGAGGCTCTGCAAGAGGCACTCACTTGGATTTGCAGCCGGCGCCCCGAGCACGCACCGGCAGGCACACAGCGAGCTGAGAATTAAGAATGATGCTGTCACACAGCAGTGCACGGGTTGCTGCTCAGCAAAGTCTATTATAAGCAAGCTGATCTTCAGCACTGCTCACACTGCGACCAAACTGCTCTGCTGTGAATTAGTATTTCCCCAGTTTTCAGAGTAAACAAGCAAACAAACAAACAGAAGAAAACCAACAAAACCTCCAAATAAACTACTGAACAATACCTGACACTTTGAAATAGAGACACTGAGTGTGTGCAACTTTCTCAAGAAGGTCAAATAATTTAACATGGGACACTTGGCTATAGTCAGTTGCCTGGTTCTGTAGATGAGCTATTCTTCTCGTAATGGCAGTAACAGTACAGATATCCAGTAAATGAACCCAGTATGTTAAAAACAATGTCGCAGCAAATGAAAATAATTCAAACCCAATCCAAATTACTCCATTAAATGATTGTATAGGTCTCATCAAATGAAAGTACATTAAATAAGCAAAAAAGATCAATAAGACGAAGAAACAACTGCATATTGATCGAGGAACAAAACTGCAGATAATTGTCTGATGCTTCACCCCAATTCACTGCTTCTGCTCACACAGAAGGGCTCCTCTCCATGAATCCCTTACACCCTGTCCCAGCAACTATACCTCTGTGAACTGCCACTCACTTTTGTTCTTCTCCCATCCTGTAAGTTTTAAAAATAGCATTAATACTTATATTAGATGTACTGTATTTCTACTGGTTTACGACACTAAGACCTAATTTTAAATTCAAAAAGTAACAATAGGTGCTCGGTGGATGGATGAAGGATGGAATTTTAAGTCAGCTTCTGACAGAAAGAGGATATTTTGTGCTGCTAAAACAGCTAATGAAGCATAAAAGAGTTCAAAAAATACAGAATAAGGAAATCACAATAAAAATTAGAGGTGTTCCGGAAAAATTTTTATCAAAATTTCTTCACCATATTATGTTCACAGAAGAATTCCAGCCCAAATATGAAAATGGTTGGAAAGCTTAAGGACTCTGCAGATCTTGGGATGGAATAAACTCTAAAAAGAGAGAAAACAAAGATGAAACCATTCTTTTACATGGGAAAGCTGCTCTGCCATTGACTCTTATCATTCCAGTTGCTCAGGGTTTGTCTTTTGCATTTTACCTTTTACTTGGTTTTTTAAATTAAAATGTATTAAAAGGCCTACAGAATTCAATAGTGTTAACGCATTTATGCTTTATCAGACTTGTAACCTTATTTAAAAAATCATCTGAGTTTATCACCTTTTATTAAACTCTTTCCATTAGTAGTTACAGAAAAATCAGTTATAAAGGATGATAAAAAGAATGTGCAAACCTTGCTAGCAAAATGGCTGTGGTCAATTCTTGTCTCAGAGTCCATGCAAAATTAATTATTTTAATTTTCTCATCCACGTTTAGAAAAATGTATTTAAAACCATAACAGATACCATGGCAATCTCGATCCACAGCATGCAGATCACACCAATAGCTATGTGCAATGTGAAACGAATGTAATTACAAGAGAGATAAAGCAAAAATTAATTGGCAAAACTTGTTTCCAGAAGTACTGCTTAGACTTCTGATTGTCCCTTTTACTTGTTATGTCCCATATTCAAAATTATTCTGTCATAAGCAAATATTCAACTGGTCCAGGTTATGAGTCATTCCATATACCCATTCTGAACTCTGCCATAATGTCAGCTTTCTCCTACCCCTCTTTTGCTGAGTCTTCAGGGACCTCCACGGAAAGATAATAATAATTAATTATATACAAATAATTATTAATTATTTGTATATAACATGACCATACTACAGATTTTAAGAACGGGAAGATACTGATCTGGTACTAGACACCAAGTCTCTTGTGCTTCAGTTCCACATCACTTTATGCTATCAGTTTTTATTCCAGCTGCCATTGCTCCCTCCCTTCCACATCGCCCCACCTGTGCACCCATACAAGCATTCTGTTGAGAATGACCCCAGCAGCTTTCAGCCACTGCTCAGCATCAGCTCCTCACTCCTCTGGATACACATATGCAAGGAACAAGCACCTGTGCATGGCAGAGATGCAAGGAGAAAAGAATCATAGGAGAACAATTTATATCAGTTAACCAGAGATGGAAGTCAGTCTTTAATCCACTGTGTGCAGGAAGCTTCACATTAAAGCAATAAAAAAACCTGAACTCTGTAAATTCTGTATCTGAATCTGTAAAGTTTTGGTTTGTATGGACATCAAGTTTTCACTATCTTACTCAGCAATTAGTATCTATTCTGATTTCCATTTACTCAGTAACTCATTAGCACTAGTTAGCACATGCCTTCAACATATAAAGAAGTTAATACACAAATTAGTTGTGGTAAAAGCATTCAAAAATTTCAAAGCAGAAATACAAATTCTTTAGAGAACAGAGCTAAGCAGAACAACAAACTTGGATAGAAAAAGTATCAGATTACCTGGTACTGAAACAAGTACCTTCAGTAAGGATAAACTGTTTGTGGGGAAAATTTTCAAATGGCAATTAGACAAGTTCAGATTATTCAGATAATAATTGGTATCAGCTTTTTTCAAATGTTCAATCACTGCCCTTCCCAAAAGAACTAAGGTGGATCCTATGTATATTCATAGTAATTCACTTAATTCAGCTATTTGCTCATGTTTTAAAGGAAGAGGGATTGATTACTTGGCAAAGGAAAGGGATAACAATAGTGTCTTACAAGCCAGTGAAGAGCAGTGGTCACTAACCCCTGGAGCACTCCCAGTCTGTGGAGCAGTGATCAGCACTTGCTCCACATCAGGCGAGCCAAGCTCTCACCAGCCTGTGCCCAGTCTTACACTCAGCACTGAGGCTTTACTTGCCCCCATAGCCGTGCAGGTTATTAAATGATCCAAGTGCACAGATCTCATCAGGATTAGGCCTTCTGTGATCCTAACTGCCCCTAAGAAACTATCCAGTATTGATTCCAAGTATTGATTCAGTACATTTTAGCATACTGGTTGCAGAGTAGAAACAAAACCCAGCACTATCCTCTTCCCTGGGGAGCTTTTTTTTAATACATGTATAGCTTTAGTTTCTTCAAGCAGATAAAAGCCCTTACTAATCAGTAAGGGCTATGTTTGGTAAATGTAAACATTACAGATAAATATTCTAGTGAAATACACTTCTTAAATTCTATAAAAATATATTATTCAACCAAAGAGGATTCCCTTCTCCACTCCAATTACACATAACTAACACAGGGGACTTTTTTTTTACTCTAGTATTTTACTATGAGGGTGGAAGAGGAGAGGTCAAAAGACTTCTGTGGAGAAAGGTCGGGAATAACACTACTGGCCATGAAGGTGAGTGCAAAGGCAAGAGAGCACGACAAACATCGGAACATGGCAGAAAGGATGCCAAGAACATCAGGTAAATAGCAAGCACAACCACCAAGAAACTGAATATAAAACTTCCAAAATTACGGTAGACGCCCATTATAGAATAATTTTAATGAACTTGCAAAGACAGTATTTCAGACTAATTTAACCAAGGAAAACTAAATGAAATCTCCCTGAAATAAAATAGGCTATACAGATGGAAGTCTAGTACTGTGGGTTTTACCTTTGGGAGTTGCAGCCTGCACAAGATTCTATTCTTTCATTACAAATCTGTTGTGTGGGGGGCGGAGGAGGAGTAACTGTGTTACAGGGATAAAAAGAATAGCACAATTGTTGTAAGAACATCTAGTTTTCTCTATGTATTTCTATCCATCACAATCCATCCTGAACTTCACATCTATTTTTTCTCATTACCTTACCCTATACTATGTCAGTAAAGGATATTTTAATGCTGGGGGGGAAGCACTCCATAAATAAAAGTCCCAGAACAGGACATCACAAATTCATTAGTGAAGATCATTAAACAGCGTTCATTTTATGTGAACAGAGAAAACAAAGAGAGCTGATCAAGCTCCATCAGGAGAGTGAGGAGGACTGGCAGGAATAGCAGCTGTGCTCGAGCTCAGATTGGATTCATGTTGGCAGAACTGTGAAATAAAGCCTGCAACATACTGTGCTTTTATGAATCCTGCTTTCCCAATAAAAGGCATCCAAGGAATTTAATGCTTATGTTTTGCCTTTCATAGGCTGTTTTACTTAGGACGGTTTCTATACAACTAAATTTATAGAAGTCCAAGATGCAATTATTTAAACATGCTGCTCCTTCTAACAGTGCCCTCTAACATATACACTAACACAGCCTCATTCATCTGAGTATCTCCAAGTGCTTCATAAATGCCAATTGAACAGATGCCACGAATCTGAAAAACATTAGTGCTGGAAAATTTTCTGCTATCTGACTTGGTTAGAATAGTATGTTTTATTATACAGTAGAAAAGGTCAGTGCAAGGAGAAGAGTCTAGTTTAAGCTATACATCTAACAGTATTTTCCCTGTATCAATTTTAATAATACATTTTTCACAGTCAATTATGCAACAGTTGAGTTCCTCCCTTATCAAGAAAAAAACCTACCAAAAACTAAATAAAAAGACTGAAGAGTTTCTTAAAAACAAATTTAAAAACAAAAAAAAATGTGACACATATACAAAAACCTAAATTTCAGACAAATACAGAGGTATATGAAAGACACATGAGAAAAAAAAAAATCCTTCTTATTTTCAAAGAAATGTGAAAATATACATTTAGGATTACATTTAATAGAAATTTATGCATATTTTATACCCTGGTCAAATGAAAAAACTTAAGCCATTTTATTTCATTGAATCTCTAATTTCTGGGCATAGAATACAAAAAAGGAAGAAAAACCTAAAGAAAGAAGGGATGGAGAAATGTGTAGGAAGATCTCAAAGTACATAAATATAGTGTTGTTCTTTGTGTTCTCATGTAGAAAGTACAAAAGTAGGTCACCTATTATACATTACAACAGAGCGATATAAACCAACTTCTTCTGACTACCTTGGTAGGGGGAATGTTTTTGAGTATACCATTACATAATACACTGGTGCAACTACCTCAGCTTGCTTTAAATAAGTAACACTTCAGACTTTGTGAAACTGATGAATCAAAACTTTCACAGCTCAGACTTTCAAATCTGAAACTGGGGCTAGAAATGGAAGCACAAGTCCATAAATGTCAAGATTTCAATGACTTCCTATTCTCTGAGCAAGAATTCAGAGAACTTCTCTACGAATGGGATCACTGCACTCATGCTTTCTCAAGTAGGATCACTTATGCAGGGAAACCGAGCAGCATAACAATTTTCCTTCTGCAGGTATGTATACCAGTTCTTTTTTTCATTTACCCTCTTTCTGAACCAGCCTCATAACCCTGATTTCTGTGCTACTATAGAACAGTAAACTATTATTTTATAAATCAAGCTTCAGATAAAAGGAAGAAGGAAGTGTCATTCACTGCAATTCAGAGGCAGGTGAAAGGGCTGCAGTGTAATGTTCCAAGACAGAATTGCCTTTTCTTTGTGCTTTTCTTAGGTTCTGTCTAAGCAAGCTGCCAATTTATTTAATCCATCCACAAATGAAGGTAAAAAGGATTTGTCCAAGATGACACATAGTTATAAAGTAGAAACTGTAAAACATCTTTGCCTGTTGAACTCCCTTCAAGACTAAAAATAAACTTCTCCAGACTTAAAAATGCTCTAATTGATTCAAAATCCAGCCTGGTTTGCTCAGTCTGAGATCCAGATCACTCTACTCAGAACTCAATGCATAACTATTCTAACTGCAAGTGTGGCATAACAGTATTATAGAAAGTTTAACTAAACATACAGAAAACCCTACCATCCATAAATCCGTTTTATTCACATGTTCAGCAACCACCAATAAGAAAATACTTCTAATATTTAGTATTTTACTAGAAAGCCAACATGGTGCTTTACATTTCACCAGAGATAGATGTGTGTGCCTTGGTAATACAGATAGGAGCAGTATTTATTATATTCACAATGGAAGAATTATAATTTTGTCTCTTATATTACCATGATCAACTACAAAAACAGGTTTTTTTTATAATAAGCATTAGCTTAAAGCAGACATCAGTGAAGTCACTCTAGTAGTTATGGGAACTAGTGCATTAATTAATATTTTTAAATGTATCAAAGATCATATCTAGATTACTAACAGAAAGGAGAGCATAACTTCATCACCATTTCTTCAGTAGTGCTTACTTTAATGTAAGTTCAAGCATGGAAATTCTAAAAAGAGCCTGAGAAGATACAATTTTTCAGATCATTTAAAAACCATGCACAACTACACACAATGGTTTACACTCAGAGATTTCCTTCTTCAAGTGTGAGTAAACTATCACTCTGCAGGCACTGATGAAGGACTACAGTCTATGTTTCAAACAAATTAATATTTAATAAATAATGAAAGAAATTTTATATGTTACATGCACTGTTAATTTTTTCAATCAATTGTAATTGTAAAACATCCTTTGAGCAGTGGCACTTTTTTTCTTACTGCCATTTTCTCCACAAAGGTGATGGGGTACCATGGAGACTTGTATATTTTATTATTATTAAGGGAGAATTACTTAAAATTAGTTTTAGCATATTCTGTTTAAAATCTTGTCTTGAAATTGCAGTACTTTGAGTCGATCTAGATTACATTGTTCAGTAATTCCTCCGGTCTTTAAAGCTATCAATATTTACACAGCCAATGATGCTCAGCTTTCAACAGTTAAGGAAAGGAAAATACCATTGTCAGATGCAATTGCTACAGCCCTTTCTAATGATATTTAAAAATGCATTTGATGCATGAAGCTTGGAAGCTAAATCAGTTTCCCTACTGCTTTTCAATCATTATGCAAGGTTGCACTTTGTAAAATTGCTCACAAACCATAGAGACTGTATTTTTAAATAACTTTAGAAGGTAGCACTTCTCTACGGTTCCCATCTTAAGATCTCAAGCATTTTTGTCTACCACTCCATTTTAAGCATTTTTGTAAAAGGAAGAAGTTGAATACAAAGTAACTTGTCTGAGAAGCAAATTTAACTTAAAACCCAGTGACCACACAAGTTCTGTGAACAGTGTTAGAACAGAAATATCATTCTTTGTCTCCTACCTAATACCACCTTAGGATTTTGTCCAATGTTTCATCCATTCCCAGACGATTATCGATTTTTACCCCAGGTTTTTGGGTTTTTTTTTCCCTTTGACTTATTTCTACCCATGAGTAGAAATGGAGAGTTAGGAAATCTACCAAAGTGGAAGAAGAAAAGAACTTTCTTACACCTTCAACTATAAATCCATAATTTCTTTAAACTTTAGGAACTGGTTTGGTTACACAAAGGAAGATCCCAAATCATGAAGAATTTCTGCACTGAAAAGGTGATCAGGCATTGGAATAGGCTGCCCAAGGAGGTGGTAAAATCACAAACCCTGGAAGTGCTCAAGAAACAATCGGACACGGCACTTAGTGCTTAGTTGACATGGTGGTGTTTGGTCAAAGGTTGAACTTGATGATCTTGGAGGTCTTTCCCAACCTTAATGATTCTATGAGTCTATTAAAAATATCAAAGAAGACAGGAATGCAATTACTTCATTTATTCAAAAATCTAAATTTCATCAGAGATTGAGATCTTAAGTAGATCTATGTCCATCTTTTCTCCTTCCCAATGCCCACACAGATAATACTACTACTTCTGATACTTTTAAGCAGAATAAATGTTGAAAGAAAAACTTTTGTTAAATGTAAGAGAGGGGGAAAATTATCTCCACTGTCAAAATTAATAAAACCAGGGTCAAAATGTCCATTCAAACTACAGCTTGAACCGATTTTTCCATTGCTATTTCAGCATGCCCATCCTTGGAAAAAAGGTTATTTTGGAAAGCCTTGGGCTAAGGGTACACCTCCTCAAATTCACCATTCTTTCTTAGTACCTTTTCAGAAGTAGGATTCCACTTTGAAGAATGCACTATGCATTGGAGAATCTCTATTTGAAGAATCCAACATTGTTTCTATTGCCAGAAAGAGTGTAATTCGTAGCACTTCGGTGAATCAAGTCATTTATATAACCATTTTATACTTTTTATACACATACATGCATTCATACAAAATATAACTATGGTACATCTATCACAGGAGTTATAGAATACTCTGCACACAGTGTTCAGCTGCATGTCAGGCTCACATGGAGCACTGCTTGTCATGGCAGTGGTGACAGCAGTTTTAATCAAGTCAAACAATCACAGATTTCCTCAAGAGCACCAAGAGCTGCCTTGTGCCAGCTGAGTAGCACCCCAAAATCCCAGGTTTGGTAGAGGACCTGGAACAGTGCTGAGAATGCCTTGAGTGGTGGACACAGCAGGCATTTTGAGTAGCCCTGTATATATCAGCTAAACTGAACAGCAAAGAGCTGGGTACAGTAATTAAAACCATTTGGATACAATTTTCTTCTCCCAGAAGAAGCATAACAGAATTTTCTCATTTAAAGTTCAAATATCATTCAAATATCAAAACAAATAAATAAATTACTAACTCAGTAGGAATTCAAAAGCCAAAACGCAGTCAAAGCAATAAATTTTTCTGTTCAGAGGGTAAAACAACAGCTGCCTGGCTGCCTTCTTGAGCCTGTCAAAGAACAGGCTGACCTATGACCTGCTCACACTTTGTTCACTGCTTTGATATCTAACAAGCACTTACTAGACAATAGTAATCAATGGAAACTGGAAGCCATACATTAATCTGTGAATGTGTAATATTTGTCAAAAGAGAATCCAGCTTCTTGCACTATTTTGCAGGTGTTAAAATTAATTAAAAATAATAAAAGCTCAAGCTATAAAACTCATCAACATTCACATTTATTTCTAACTGCTACTATTATTCCACTGTGTCAGTAACCAATAATGCTATCCTAGAGTAGAATATTGCTGCCAATTTTACAAGCAAAAAAATAAAAATAGGTTTTTCCAGAATTAAAACTGCATTTCTTTCCATTTATTTATTCATTCATTCAACAGATGCATTAGCCAAGACTTTGCACAAAACCAGAATATTAAATTGTATCAGCTGGATGTATTTCTAAAAAGAATCTAAAAATTTAAAAAGATTAGTGATTTGGTGAATTCATTTCTTCAGTATCTACATCTAGCAACTCTCAGCAATCTTCAAATGTACTTTGAAAATATAGATGCTTTCAGGCTAGCACAGAAAGAGAAAAACTTTGCATCGTAATCATAGATTTAAACAAAGAGTTAAAATTACAGATTAGCAATTTTATGTGGACTCTCTACAATCCACAGTTCCCTCTGCAGCTGCTGGTTCATGGAATTTTTGGGATCAATCCCATTTCCATTCTCATTTCCTTGTGTTGTGGATCAAATCTACTCAAGGCAATTTTGTGCCCAGCTGATCACAGGATGCCATTCAGCCAACTGCCATACATGGCAATCGTACCCAACAGAATTACATTGTGGTATCAAAGTGAAGAAATACTGATATTGCTGAAAAATTTTTTCAAAACACCCACAACTTAAAGCAAGGTTACAAGTCAAGCTCTTAGCAGCTTCGTACAAAAGCGACCATGAAATTCAACACTCAACATTCTCTGTCTATTTATAGCAAAAGATCATTAAGAAAATGAAGAAAGCCTATATAAATAAATCTGAAGAGCAGCTCAGTCACCCTTTCAGCAATTCTCACCATTTCCCTGTCCTTGTGTGTGACTCCTTTAGTTCTCATCAAATATTCATGTGACTAACTCCATGCCTGGCTCATCCTCAATAGGTGTCTTTTCTTTTTCCTTCTGCCACATCATGCACACGTAAGGTGGCACTGGGAAGAATGAGAGAAGGGGAAATGCACCAATACAAGGCACCTAATATATTAATGACAATTTCTTTTCAGTATGGCACAACCCAAAGTACCACACATAAAAACATTATGTCCAGTTTGTTCTACTCGTAATATTGATTTGGTTAACTGTTGTTAAACTGCATGGTACTGCTTGCTATAGCTTTTATTTATGAAGCATCTTTTCACTTAATTTAACCTCCTAGTTGATGTTGGGAGTAACAATTTCTCAACGTCAAATTACAGGTGAAACACAGTTTTGCAGTTTTGCCCTGTGTTTAATAATCTTCTATGCATGCTGCAAGGCCTGTTTCCTTAGAGATGGGGGGTGTTTAATTTTCAAAAGACTGATGATGAAGTAGAGAGTTCTATAGTGTTTCATCAATACATTTTTTTAAATCTCATTAATTATTTGCATCTTCTGAAGGTTTGTTTTGCTCCTCCACCCCTATTTCAATGCAGTAGAGGGCTTAAAGCAATTTAGATAAAAGTAAAGTTAGTGCAAGAAATAATTTATATTCTGACTTTGCCAATACATTACTTTACTTTAGGAAAAAAAAATATGTCTTGAGAGATAGACACATGAACTATTTTTTCCACTCAAATCCCAAATCTCTCCTTATTACTCTAAAGCGTGTCTTTGGTTTAACTTTGTCAAGTCTAGTTAGTCATTAAAAATCTGTGCTTAAAGATCTGCAAAGAGAATAAATATGGAAAATTTCTACAGTCCATGCATTCTTCAAAAATAAATTGATCTTGTATTACAGAGACTGGACAGATTAATGAAATACAGACAGCCTTTCCAGATCTGTGCTAGGCATCTAGGACATAACCAAACTGTGGTTCTACAAAACACAATAATGTGAACAGAAACTATGAAGCAGACACAGGATGCTCTGGCATTGTGGTCATGGACATTGCACAAGAAGCTAAAATCCTTAGTTTAAATGTTAATCCATACTATCTCTAGCTGTCCATATAAATTTGCTCTAGATTAAGGGCACTGAATACAAACTAAAACTCTGGTTTTTTGCCCCAAAGTATACTGTAATAGCTGCTTTGCCTACAGGCTTCAAGATTACTGAGAGTGGCTTTTACACTCTCACAAATGCTACCAACACAGCCTGCAACATTTATCAAGGTATGCACTCAACCAACAGTCCAAGAGCCACTGAGTTCTTACATACAGATACCCCCAAACACCATTGGAAAATCCCTGTTGAAGTATTCTAGCCTAGACCTGTATTGCTTATTGAGACAATGCCAGCTTCAAGATTTCAGAGTGGGAGTATTAAACAGGGAATTAGCAAGAGTCCAATAAACAGGTAGATGCTTAGAATTTTTTGATGGTGACAAACAAAATAGGTTTCTGAAGAATATATAAAAAATTTTCAGGGAAAAAAACCAACTGCCCTGGGGGACAGAGAGTGCTAAGTTTTTTTTTTTTTCCTTTTACTTTAACAACAAGGCCACAGAAAAGGTATTACAACATAAAGCAACTTCAAAGAAAAACATTTCAAGCCTAATGACCAGCAAGTTTAAAGTAGTAACCACTTTCAAAGGGCAGACTCTCCTTTCCTTTCATTCTTTCCTTGCATTAAAACCAATTTGCTTGATTAATAAGATAAAATAATGTTCTCCATATCCAGCTGTGTCTCAGGGGGAATAAATTCTCACTGGGCACCATATCTACTGTGGAAAGAATGAGAACTAGAAAAGACCTCTACTTGTGTCAGCATGGCAATTTCTCTTTTAGAAAGACAGCACGGTAACAGGCAGCCAGTGTGTAATAACTCACAAGGTTTTCCTGTTGATGGGTTGTTGCTGTTGCTATTCTTCGTCTTCCACATTTCCTCCAGGAGCTCCTAAACCAAGGTATTATTTTGCAGAGCTGCTAGCCTACAAATAGTGAAGCTCCTCACTTTGAAAAGTACCAGAAATAATGCACATAACATTTTTCCTTTTCCTATTCCAACTACATAGCTCCTATCACTGCAACTCATGTTACCTATATGTTTTAATTAATTACATAGATCATCAGTGAAGGCTGCTGAAGAATTTGACAAGCTTTTTCTCCATAAACCTGTATTTGCTCATCATCTATCAATGCAATAAAAATATCTTGAACAACCATTTTAAATTTCTCAAGATTTTATTAGTAAAATAAAACTTAGGCTTCAAGCCTAATGGCTGCAAAGCCAGCTCCAGGCATCAACCATATACACTGCAAAACAGTATTCCCTTCCTCAGACATACCACTGACACTACTGCTCTCAGCCTTCTCCCAAAAAACAGCAAATGAAAGCATTTTTCATACAAGCTGTGGTTTGTTTCAGTATTACAGTAAGTGATTTCAAAGACAACAATTATGCAGCGAGGTTAAAAATACTTTAGAAGATGGAAAAAAACTGAAACTATGGTTTAGTCACAAAAATCCTTGATATTTGAAAGCTTCACAGACAAAATTAGTTCTTCATAGGCATGCGTATGCACGCATTTTAACTCAGTTTAGGTATTTATTTTAGATTCTACAGCTACAATAGATATGGTTTTTTTTAAAAGCCCAGAAAATATGAAGGGGTTTATATTTCTCTTTCATTTATCCACTTAAGAAAGTAAGAGACATTTTTCAATAATCAATAAAAAATTAAACTATATTATGGATACAAATTATGAAAATGAATGAACCCAAACAACAGAGGAAGAACAAAAATAAACTGAATATGATACCAACACAAATCTAAATTTAGATCAACATGCACATCAATCAAATGAGTATTTTTTTTAGTAGAGGAAATGTGAAGCCAACACACTGTACTAAATTAGTTCAATTTCCATGTTATTATGCATTTATCATTATAGCTTATTAAACTATTTAAACTTCTCTCACATGTCTTTTTATGGCACTACATAAACAGATTTTCTATCAGTTTCCCTGAACAACCTTGTAAAAACAACTGAAGGCTCAAGGTGGCAAAGAGGGAACAACCGAGTAATTTATCATTTAAAAAATCTGACAATAAAATATACTGCATACAATTTTTCAGAGTTTGAGAATTAAATTTGTGTAATATCACCACTGTCAGACTGATGTGGAGAACTTCCTACATTCGAACTGAACACAGAAGCTGACATTATTTTAACTGCTTGTATCAGGCATTCACAACAAGGGAGGGAATCTAACTACTGTCCTTAGGTTTTATTTTGTTGTCTGAAGAAGGCAAAGTATGCTCCTGTCACAAGCAGAGTTACTGAACCTTGATTTTAAGGGTAGTAAACCTAGTGGATCCTTTTCACACACTTTTTGTAGTCTTTCCAACCTGATCGAGACTGACACATATGAAGTCACCCTTGTGGTAACCCTTACACTGTTGTGTTAGCCTTAAAAAAATTGAAGGGACATGACCGTTGATACGTATTCATGTTGTGCTCACTCTTTACTTACAGGGCACCTAAGATGCTAAGACTTGTCTCTTAATTTCAACTAGAACAATGCTCGCTACTAGGCACACCATGTGAACACTTTGTCTTAATTAAGAGACAATGGTACTGCCTTTCTTGTTTACAAAATTACTAGAAACAAAGTCTATCCAAGATCTCTGCTGAATAAACAACTCTAGAGAAAACTTTCCTGTTTTCTCATTTTGTTTTATATTAGCAATTCTGCTTACAGGATATTACAGCAGGAAGGTCTGTAACCAAACCCCTACATCAGGGGATTGTAACAGGGCAGCTAGTGCTGCTCCTGCTGCTGCCCATACCTGGCTACTCATGACTTTCACAACAAAGATATCTGATAAAGAATCCCGAACCAGATCCTGAAGTTGCAACCCTTCATGTTAACTTCAGCTGCCTCTCAATCCAAAGCAACATAATCAGCCAGGCAGAACACTTCCTGACAAGTCTACACTGAGGCTGCTGTGCAATGCACAAACACAGAGCTGCCAGCAGCTGGGACTTGGAGGTGCTGGGCAACACAGCCAACCAGCAGTGGGGAACAGCACTGAAAACTTCCTCCAACATACGAAATACCTTCAAGAAAGAAAGGTAAGCAATCCAAGAGGACTTCAAACAACTTCAAACCACAAGGTTTTCCTCATTCTACAGCCACACAGCATCAGGACTCCAGCTCCAAAACATTTCAGCTACTATGCTAAACCACTTTGCAACTTTAGGAACAAATGTTCTTTCAGGCATGCTTTCACAAGGCTCACACAATGCAAGCAGGTGCCTTTTTTATTTGTATGTTCAAAGCAATACAAAAGATATGATGTCAGAATTCCAAAAGCCTTTCCATAATAATGAAAATCCTCACTAAAATTCAGTAACAATTACCAAATTAGAACTAAGAATATTTTACAAAAGCAGAAACCTCTCAAGTTCTCAGAATAGTCAAAGCACAATTTTAATGAAGGAGAAACCAAATTCATAGCAGTATTACAATTTTTAAAGAAAAATGAAAAAAAAATCTTTAAATTTATAGTCACTAATTAAACTTTTGCCAAAATCTACTACAACATACAGCACCATTCCTTATGAACAAACCACCTCCACGGAGAAAAGCCAGAGTGAGACTGATGTTATTTAAATTACTATTAAATTTACCAGCCATACTTCCCTCCTGAGCATAACTGATACTGGTTGCTTTTTTTTAATCCACTAAGATGTTTAAATAATTGTGCAATAATGCACTAGGACCATGATTTAGCTGTACCACTTGACCAAATGTATTATGATACAAAAAGGATGCCTTCCCTACATATGAGTGACAGGCAGTAATGGTTTTACAATTCTTCTTTGGTATCACCTCATTGTGCAAAACTAAAACAAGATACATGTTGAGTATTAATAGCTAAAGGACATTCTCTAACTTACACATTTCCTCATGAGTACAGAACCTTCCAGTGCTGAAAAGGTCAACAGTTGTTCTAAGATGGAATAATACTGAACAAATAACCTATGCCTAATAGTAATACAAACCCAAAGGAATCTTATAAGACATTCGTATTCCATGGCAAAAGTAGTTAATTTTTCCATACTTAAGCTGCTATGCAATCATTAACTCTGAATCTTGAAAATTAATAGGTACACATTATATATAAAAATACATAAACATGTAAAACATATATACTATTATATATATAATTTATATATAATCTATTCTACGCCTTTTTAAAAATACTTGTCTTTGTGCTGCTTCCAAAGGTCTTCATCTTTGTAAATACCACAGGAAGCACAGTGAAACAACATGCAATTAATCTGGAAAATCCAGATTTTTCCAGGGATGTAATTCTACAGCAGCAGAACCAAGATCAACAATGTCCCATGTGCAGGACTGTTTTCTGTCAAGGGAAACATGAATGTTAGAAAAGTGGAAAAAAAAAACCCTTGCAAAACCCAACCCAAAGAAGTCATTATAAAAATAACAAAACAAAGCAAGATGGCAATCAACAGTAAGGGAGAAAAGGAAATAAATTTTAAGGGTAAGGCACTGAATGGAAAATTAATTTTTTGGATGTCATTACTTGCTGCAGAAAAGGAATAATAGCCTTAGAACAGTTCTCTATAGATTAAAGAAATGAGAATAAAGTACTTGAGCCAAAAGAAAGAAAAGACCATGTTACCCTCCTAGTCAGAATGGTACCATCTACAAATTCGAACAGAATTTTTGTCATCTATTCAGCATATCACTCTCAAATAATAATAAAAACCTTTATGACTAGATCTTGCATATGGGCCAAGAGTCAACATTTACATAAAAGCATGCTACAGCATGATCCAGACCAGCAAGCTGTAATTTCAGGATCAGGTAGAAAGCAGAACACATTTACAAATTCAGCATAACAAGGGCACATCAGTACAACTCTCAGACTCAAACAGCTATTATCCATTGATTCTTTTTCCTTGATACTGTAGAAGTTACTGGATTTTCAACAATATTCTAACAAAATTTTTTGCAACTGACTATTGAGGAAACTGAGATACAACAAGGTAAGAAACAATTTTAGATTTAGATCACAAACTGCTAGAACAGATACAAATCACAAATCATTCAGAAGTTAGGTTAGAATTGGGCATGACACTCCTCAGAGTCGGCAAATGAAAGGTACAGAGGAGCTATCTAGCTGGAATTGTGCAGATGCACCATGTAAATAATGCTGAACAACAATCCCAGGGCAGGATATCCAAAACCACCCACTATTCATTTTCTAAAGCAACTTGAGCTCTAAAGACACTATCTGGCACTAAAAAATTTGTATGAGTTAGGATCTCAAGTCTCTTGCTAATATGAAAACAGATGACATTTTTAGACCCAGACACAGTAAAATTCTAAATAGTAACTAAATGAGCAGCAAGATTCAGACTAGGAAACAAGATGTGCAGTACAAAGAAAGAAAGTGTTGCTGAAGCATTCAGGATGAAAAAAAGAATAATGCAGAGAACAAGGGAAGTGAGCAGACACAGTCCCACAACTGTGCCAATAAAGATCTTCAGGAAGATCCATGACACCTGGATGTTAAAATAGTCTGCAGTAGGTTTATGTAAAATTAAACTCTAAAACACATTAAAAGAATTCTAAAGCTCCAAAACCAAGGACTCTGATAGAAAAACACTAGAACTGGGTACTTCATTTGGCCCTGCTAGACCTTTTGAGCCTTTTTAGATAAACTAAGCTTATTTAAAGCACTGCAGTTCAAGAAACTGATTCAGGGTGATCCTATAAACTCAACAGCAGAGCTTTGACCTTCAGATCTAGAGATGACCTACCACGGTTTGGGAATGCAGTAACAGCCAATGTTGGGACATTACTTCTCTGTGTAGAAAGTAAGACAGTAGATAAAAGACGGAAGAGGACCAAAAAATACACTACAACTTGCAAATTTCTGGACTTCCTCCTCTCAGCCACCCACAAAAATATATTCTCACATACAGCTATGACTCCTGAATTGAATTTAGAAGTATTTACAAGGGTGTGTGTTATGGCAGTGGCCATTATCTCTACCCCTGTGCACGCAGTGTCCCTTTACATGCACATGCCCTTGTGCTCCACTCTGATTCAAGCTCCTGCCTCTCTGCACTTCTTTTCCCCCCACATCAGACCCAGCAGTCTCAACCCTTCACAGTCTATTCTCTGTTACCATCTGGATCTCCCTCTCCCCTTGTGTTGCCATTCTCAGTCCTAAGACCCCCCATCATCAGTCTCCTGGTTTAGGACTCCTGCTGTTCCCTGATACTTCTACCTTCTCATTACCTTTTCACCTCACTTTTCACTACCCTAAAAGCCAAAATACCAGTCAAATTCTTTCTCCCATCTGTACTGATATAGAAACAGGTATAAGAACAGCACATTTTCTGTTTATGCTGGGTGCCTGCACATGGCTCCTTTTGCCCACTCTTCCCTATCTACCCTTTGAGGATGAAGTCATCTGTTCACACCATCTTAACTAGCATCTGCACAGCAATAGCTTATAAGCATGTCTATCCATCCACCTACTCCTGATTGCCTCCATATGGTACTGCTTCTTTTCCTGATTTTGTCTCCAGAAAACTTAAGCTTAATATATGTTCACAACTCAGCTCCTTATCACTCCTCTCAAACACTTTTTGCAGATAAAACTTCTGCCAGTATCACCTCCTGTCATACAGGTAGTCTTTTGTGACCCCTTTGCCTGCATTTGAACCATATATTCATGGTATACCCAAAATCCTGTTACAATCTTCCTCCATCTGTACATCTTTTTCTAACAGTACAGCTCATCCAATACCTCCATCTTTGTTCAGGCACACACTGAAGAATTAGAAAGGGAGATGGAGATTCATCTGTTTAAATTTAGACAGGCTTCCTTACTTATCCTTAGTCATACTGAAAGTGAAGCAAGTAAATCTCTTTAATATATTAGTATTTACGCTTTCATTTCAGGAATCCTCTTTATCACATCACCTTTAAGAGCTATGCTGGTATCACTGGTTTCAAGCTCTTGGGAGGCAGATGATACAGAAACAGCTCAAAGGGCTCAATCAGCTGCTACTCAGCATAGCCAGCTGGTACCTAGTGATCTCTGTTAAAGTTTCTGCAGTCTTTATTTACATGGTTTCTGAATGCAAAAGAGTATGGAAGAGGAAGCATGCTGGATGGATATGAAGCCATTTTAAAAAATAAATAAAGCATGCTGTTACCTAAAGATAAATAATATATTGGATGTCTGGCTGAAAGAAAAAGTAAAGAAAAGAAATGAAGACATCTGAGTTGCACAACGGCATTCTGTACTTGCATTAACAACCTAAAAACAGAGGACCCCATCAAAATTTGACCCAAACTACCATCTTAACACAGTTTCTTATATAAGAACTCCACTTTAACATTTAGTACTTTATCACACCTTACAAAAAAACCTTAAAAATATTTTAAATCATGGTGAAAAAAAGCCCCACACTAATTTGAGATTATAAACTACCTACAGGACATTTTATACTCAGATATTCTTAAACAATTTTTTCAGCAAACCAATTTTGAAAAATATTATTTTGGGGTTTATACCGAAATGATTTCTAAGGTTTATTTAGTACCAGTACTAATTAAAACAGGTATTGTGCTACACTTCTCATTATGCGGTTGTGAGCATTGCTTATACTGATAGAACAGATTCAGAAAAAAGTGACGAAACAAAAAGTGAAAACAAAGACATCCCTTGCAAAGTGAAGGTCAAGAACATCATGCAAGAAAGACATCCTTACAAAAACCTGTGAAGTCTCTAGAAAAATTCAGGTGGAACATGCAAGTTTTTTTAGAAGTTTACATTTCAACGAAATTAATAACCTCCACAACTATATATACATTGTACATAGTGATGGATCCTAAAAATAATTTTTTTCTGATCATGAATCAACTGGATTATCATGTCTGAATAATTATCAGGGTCTGAATAATCTCAGTGCATCCTAGCATAAATTTTCCTAATATACATGTGGGTATCAAGTTATCCTGAATATAACTTATTGCTACAAAACCTAGATGACCACTTGCATGTAAACATGTATGGTGAAATTCAGCATGGTTTAAAGAGGCAGTATTATTTCAGAATGTTTTTAAGACAAGAAAAATCAACCAACTGAAACAAATAAACAAACAAAAAATCAAACAAAAAATTAAAACACCCAAAAGGCTCAGAAATTGAAAGTAGGTAAATACAGACTGTTGGAAGCTTTTAAAGTAATAACCATTTAATCCCTGGGTTTTTTTTTCTCAGTGCCATGTGGTTTTCAGCGTACACAAAGTAAAGAGTGAAAAGGTAAAAATAAAACAGGCATACCCTTAATATATTCCAGAATTCATAAATCATTTGTAAATTTAGTCCTTTTATAAAAGAATCCTTATATAAATTGGGGGGAGGGAGGGCATCAATCCCATATATGAAGCACAATTAAAGCCCAACATCACTGACCAATCAAAATTAGTGAATGCACTGCATCTCTCTGCAGTGAGGAGAAGCGACAAGGTAGGCTGTCATTCTGCAAAAGCTGCCCATCGCAAGCTTTCCTCTCAGAAGCACTGCTCTTCTTTTTTAGAAAGCTTGAATCTCAGTGGTGTCTCTGGAGACAAGAAGCCTTCAGTATGTTAAATTACTTTCATTATGTATTTTCAGATGCCTATTGATTCTACCGTAGGAAGAGTGGGAGACTGCAGCAGCCTGTAAACCAGAACTAAAGCAATTGTATACATGAGCAGTATGCTGAAACAATGGCACAGTACAGGCACAAATTTTCATTAAGGTCATTTTTTGAAGATATGCTTATTACCCTCTTTCCCTTCTACTCTGCTAACAAGTGAACAAAATGAATCCCTCCAACCTGGAACTGCTTCACCTGCATCGAGAATTTACCAAATCTTTAGTAGAGGTAAGACCTGTTCCTTATTATGATATGCAGAATAAGCAACATTAAACCAAATTAAAAATTGGAGAAAAAAAGGCAAGAGATCAGATTCAACTTATATTAAGCAGTAATATATTGTTATATTTAAGACCAGGAAATATTTAAATGCTATTTCCCCTTCCCCATTAAAAATATAATGATAGAAAAATGTTATTCTGTATGAAAGTCTTATAGAATATTAAGAACCTGTTTTGTTCATACAACATGAAGACAGTACAGTTTAAGCTCCTACAGTATTGGGGAAAACAACCACATAAAACAACCGGGAAAATGCTTTTCCTCCCTCAGCAGTATTTCCAATTATTGGCAGTCAAATATGTTGCAGATTTATTCAGTTACTCTTCGAAGGATCAGATAGTCTGTAATTAGTGCATACTTATTGCTTTATGAAGGTTGGCTCATATGACTAATCTCTGATTGCTCAAGAAATCCCCCTTTTTTGTTGTTTTTTTTAAAACTTATTTCTTTCGTTATCCTGTACATACAAGCCATTTATTAAAAGCATGGATTTGCTAAACATCTATTTCAAGAAAGGAAAGTATAACAGTGTGCAAATTAAACAAAAGCGTATTTTTTAAAAGGCTCATTAACTCTGTTCAGTTTTTCATTAAAAGACAAGAGAGTTGTATGCATAAACTACCTGCTCACCAGAGCTATAAAACTACATTTTCTAGCTTTAGTCACAGGCACTCTGCATCCAACAGTTATTGCTTCTAGCCAGGATTTTTTGTAACCTCTACTATCTGGAGAACAGGAAACTTGTCCAAAAAACCTAAATTCATGTAAGCTGACAGAGGAATATGATTTTACTAGCAAATAGAGAGCAGGCAAACTGATTTTCTATGTAATCTATAAGGTCCAATTTTAGAGATCCTTTATTCATGAAATAACTGATATTAAAAAATACATTCTTGCATTACTTTATTTTTGAAATTACAAGCCCTACTTTTAACCTTTTTTTTCCTCCCCTTCACAAGGGCATGCAGCAACTAATTCAGTTTTACTACTGACAATATGAAGAATGCAGTTGACCGGGTATCTTTGTAGCTGTATGACCTACGAGCAGCAGGATGCATCCCTAAAATGTATTCTTAAGACATAAAGGAATTAAAAACAAAACATGGAACACACTTGCATTACCATTTACGTGCATGACACTTCAACAATATACATGGAAGACTAACACATCTGCTCAGATTTTCATTAAAAGAAGAGTGCAATGATTGATTCTTAAAATGGTGAGCATTTCTTAAAGAGGGATTTATAATTTAAAACCAGAATTGTGGAAACTACTGATGCATGAAGAGACAATGAAACATGAAATCCCAAAAGGAGAATATGCATACTTCATCAGCAAGCTGAATAAAGGTTTAACCAAGCTTTTTCTATACTACTCATTAAATAACTTACTTGTCATAATGACTAATGGATATTTTTCTCTCAATTTTATGATGTTATGTATTCTCCTTAAATCAAAATAAACCAAATTAGGTAACCCATGGTTACTCTCAAAGCACATGAACTGGATTTTATGATGTATAGCAACTTCTTTCACTAAGCCATCACTCAAAAGTAATGAGCAGGAATATTACAGAAAGAAATACGCAACCATAAACTAAGGATGTCTACACACACTCTGAAAACAGAGATCAGAAAATATTATTCTTTAAACCTGGAAAATAAAAACAGGCTTCTACAAAATGCAACAGGGGAAGGAAATTAACATCACTTAAAAGAAGGTTTATTTATTATTACTGCCTTGCAACTCATAACAGACACAGAATATGCCCTGGTCTGTAGAAGTATCTGAGGCAATTAAGAACTCCCCATGTTTAATCAGGACTTTCTGCTGCTGAACTGCAGGAACAAAAAAAGGGAAAACAAAAAAACCTGCAAGAAATGAAATAAGAGCTCAGCTACCACTTGATTTCCAGGTTACAGTGCGTTACAAAAATCTCTCAGTGACACCATGTGTCAGTTCCTGCCAAGCTGCTGCCACGCTGTGCCAGGCCCCTGAGGCACAGAGAACAGGTAGGTGCCCCGGCACTGCCCGCGCGGCGCTGGGTGAACGAGCTCCTGTCCACACAGCTCTGCTTCCCGAAACCGAGGCAATGCAACAAGGAGGTGATGTTTAATCTATTCATGGCAACCTAACACATCCGAGGTTTTCTGTTTTCACAAAATCTCGGTTGCTATAATGTTAGGGTGAGACTGTCATTTGTTTTAGCAGATCTGCTTTTGATTTCTTCCTGGCTTTTGCTAATACAAAAGAACTTCATTTATCCAGCAAAGCATGTGGAATGGTTTCTTGAAACCCATTCACAGCCAGGACAGCATGCAAGAGGAGATCATATCCCTGACAGTTAATGTAAGACAGATAGAGGTTGCCTACATTAGAAATGAAACAAAGCTTTTGAAATATTTCTTGTTTCATTTCACACCTGAAAGTAATACGTTCTAATTTACATCTTTTTTATTTAAGAGGTACATGTGAAATAACTGTTGAAGAATACCAAGAATTTTCATCATACAATTTGCAATTAATAGTATTGTTCAACTCAGGCTTTTCAGAACTTCAGATGAAATCCATTTGCATACTGTATCCCAAGCGTGCTTAATTCATACTTTCATTTTAAAAGAGCTCAATTTTGTTCACCTTAGTGCTATCCATTTTAATGTATTCAGAATAGAACAAAGGTCGACATTCAAATTTATTTTCATGCCACATATTTCCCCTCTTAAATTTAAAGCTACCTAGGAAAAAAACCCTCCAGTATCATAACAAGAAATTGAATAACCTCTCTTTTATTTATTCAATCAATTACAAACTCAAGAGCTGGCTGACGATATAAATCATACAAACATCAGGTATTACATTCAGATGCTATATTTAGAACTTACCCGCATGTGTAATACTAAGCAGATGAGACACAAAATAAAAAATCTGCTAGATAAAATAAATACCTTTTTGATCCTTACTTATTCCTAAGAGAAACATGCTATGTATGTAAATCTGTTTGGTTTAATTTCAGTTTGTATT
>VXBC01000604.1:41715-55000 GCA_013399945.1 Ploceus nigricollis | reverse complement strand
AGTTTGTATTAAAAAAAAAAAAAAAAAACCAAAAAAAAACCCAAAAAAACACAACCCAAAACAAAACCTGAAAGAGACAATTTCTTTTTAAATATTATTTGCTGAAATTATTCCCTTAAATATATCCTGGAATAAAATTAAATACTCTTCCATTCCACGTAGGCAGAGATTTCTTGAAGAAATTGAAAATTCAAATCAGAAAAAGCAAATGTAGTATTTTATAATAAACTCAATTTCCCAAACCCACATAAGTTTTGCATTTGAAATTATATATACTTTTATAAAGTTGTTGTAGTGGCAAGCATCATACACACAGATGCACAGAAGATTAAAATTAACAGAAGGTTTAAACTCTGTAAAAATCTGGTGAATTACAGAACGTCACATTTCAGACCATAGCACTACTATAAACCTTACAAGAAAGAGGTGGATAAATTGGCATAAATAATTTAAACATCCTTTTTATTATATATAAGCAACAGTGTTCCATGTTCCTATCACTTCTTTTTCCACAAGAGCTTTTTAAAATGATCTTGATCACTAATTTGTTAATACTTCACAACATTCTTCTAAAATGACCCTCAAAGCAATACAAAGGCTATGCACAAAGTATGGTTTATTCAACAAATGAGCCCTTTGTGAAAAACCACATCACTATAAACAAAGGCTTGCCTCCCTAAGTGGAAGCTTTTCACTATTTTTTCTTTTTTCAAACAAATCCTGCTTTCTTTCAAAAAGCAAAGACCTTATTCTAGATCTTCAGGCTTTTGAGTCCATGCCAATTAAAGCTCTAAATATACTGTAAATGAAGAGTTTGGTAAGAATATTGCTTTTCTTCCCTCCTCCTTCCCCAGAATTTATCTACAATAAGTGTTTAAAAAAGAAATCAAATAGTTCCATATTTTATTTCACCTTTCAGGAGAAAAACCAGCTGCAACAAAAGAATGTGTTTGTCCCCCATTCTGGAAGTCAACATGCAGTCCGAATCTAACATTACAGTTCGAGATGCCGTTGATGACATCGATACCAACATGTACCAACCACTGTCATATCCATTAAGCTTTCAAGTTTCTCTCACTGGATTTTTGATGTTAGAAATTGTTTTGGGACTTGGCAGCAACCTCACCGTGCTGGTACTTTACTGTATGAAATCCAACTTAATCAATTCTGTCAGTAACATAATTACAATGAACCTTCATGTACTTGATGTAATAATTTGTGTGGGATGTATTCCTCTAACTATAGTTATCCTTCTGCTTTCACTGGAGAGTAACACTGCTCTCATCTGCTGCTTCCATGAGGCTTGTGTTTCTTTTGCAAGCGTTTCAACTGCAATCAACGTCTTCGCTATCACGCTGGACCGATACGACATCTCTGTAAAACCTGCTAATCGAATCCTGACCATGGGAAGGGCTGTGATGTTAATGACTTCAATATGGATCATTTCACTTTTTTCCTTCCTGATTCCTTTCATTGAAGTCAACTTTTTCAGTCTTCAAAGTGCAAGTACTTGGGAAAATAAGACACTTCTGTGCGTGAGTACAAACGAGTACCACACTGAACTAGGAATGTACTACCACATTCTCGTTCAGATCCCAATATTCTTCTTCACTGTTATAGTAATGCTAATTACATACACCAAAATACTCCAGGCCCTAAATATTCGGATTGGTACAAGATTTACAACGGGACAAAAGAAGAAAAACAGAAAGAAAAAAACTATTTCTTTGACCACACAGCATGAGACTACGGATGTGTCCCACAGCAGTGTAGGAAAAAATGTCGTCTTTGGTGTAAGGACTTCCGTGTCTGTCATAATTGCTCTACGCCGAGCTGTAAAACGGCACCGGGAGCGACGAGAACGGCAAAAGAGAGTATTCAGAATGTCCCTTCTGATTATCTCAACATTCCTTCTCTGCTGGACACCCATCTCTGTTTTAAACACCACTATCTTATGTTTGGGCCCAAGTGACCTTTTGGTAAAGTTGAGATTATGTTTTCTAGTAATGGCATATGGAACAACTATATTTCACCCTCTACTTTATGCATTCACGAGGCAAAAGTTTCAGAAAGTTCTGAAAAGTAAGATGAAAAAGCGAGTTGTTTCAATAGTGGAAGCAGATCCCATGCCAAATAACGCTGTAATACACAACTCATGGATAGAGCCTAAAAGGAACAAAAAGATTACCTTTGAAGACAGCGAAGTAAGACAGAAATGTTTAGTACCTCAGGTTGTCACTGACTAGATTTCAGTATTCACCAAAACACATCAAACGGAATATTTGAACAAATTGTAAAAAAAATACTGCCAAATAAGAAAAACTTTTTTAACTATTGGCAAGACTGTATATTTTCAATATATATGTTAAATAGAGTAGGTCTTGTATATTCAACTTCTTCATTATGTAAGATATATGTTGCATGGCTGTTTGTTAGCGTAACACCATGTGTATATTTGTCAAAAATATTCAAGTCCTCTTTTTTTAGAAAATAAATAGCCTTAAAGAAGTGCAAACTTTTAAAAATATTTGTATGGCTCAGTTTCTCTGTAAATATAAAAGAATTTTTAAGCAAAAATTGCACTTGGGAATACTTTTCTATAGCACAAATTCACCATTTTGTACACTATGGTGTTTTTAAATTTAATTCATAAACAATATTGATCAGAGGTACTCTGAATATTATGCAGCTACAACCTGGATGCATTTTGACCTCATACTTAGATATCCCACTTATTTCAATCTTTTCCAGCATGTAACCACCATGCACAAAAAAAGCCATTTACATTATGTCCTTCAGTGAACGGTTCAGAAACTTTTGATATGGGGAAAAAAAATTCATGCTAGTCCAAAAATTGACAGTACTCTTAAGAAAAGTAAAAAGTTTTGCATATACAATCTCAGATCCACAATTTCTACATGGAAAATACACAACTTTGAATAATTACAAAGGACAGGGCAGGGGTAAAAGGCTAAATGAAGGAAAAAAGCATGGACGAGAAAATTATTTGGCTGATGCTAAAAGACAACCAACCAAGTCAATCCTGTGCAAAGGCTTAGATTTTTCACACTGACCTCTAGTGTGACACAAGGACCTTTCATACAGAAATTTTTAATTCATACCATTTATCTGCATAGATACGATTGTTAAACGCCACAGCTAAAGTAGCAGGTAATTTTTCTTGCCCTTGATAACTTTATTATTTTCAACGGTGTTCAGCTCTAACCATGCAATTGCCTTGTCACAAACCAATACTGCTAGCTACCATATTCCTGCATTTCCTGGGCAGCCATGGCATACCTTTGTTCTACATTGTCTTCTTCAATTTCATCTTAAACCTGCATAGAAGTATCAAGAAGCCTTAGGAAGTTATCATCACTCATAGCACTGTAAGCAAGAATTAAGATATTCATCCAAACATAAGTTTGTCAAGTTGTTTGCACCATGCCATGCCTAAAAATTTCTTAATTTCAATGAAACAGTGGCGGGGAGGGGGAAACAAAACAAAAAGCTGCAAAACCAATGAGCATGATTTCACTTCTCTTGTTACATAAACTGATCAGTGTGTCACCAGCTACCACTATATTTAAAATGCTAATTCTCAATAACTATTATCTTATATAAAAAAGCAATCATACCCTTGAATATGAGAGCTAGTTTGACTAAAGTATTACATAAAAAATTAGGATTTCTAAAGCACTTTTCTGAAGTTGCGTATAAAAAAAAGTGCAGTTTTAAGGGAACAAAAAGCTCTTTTCCACCACATAGGTAAATTATTAATCATATGTGTGTTGCCAAAACTGGTTCTGTGCCTAAAAAAAATACTAGTAATGTACCTTAGTTTACTTGAAGTCATACCTTAGCTGACTAGAACAGAAGACTCAAAATAAAATACTACAGCTCCATATTCCACAAACAATAGCCACTTATAATCAGGTAAAGTTTACCTAGAAATGTTATTATCTGATTGATAATGAAATGATGTGAAATTACTGTGTAACATATATTCAAACATACTTTCATATTTTCACTGGCTTTTTTTGTGGAAATTGGCCCAAAAATACCTGCATTTAACTGTACCCATTTAAAGCACTTTTTTATTTCTGATTTCCTACAAGAATTGAAATCCTACATCTTATTTGAGAGGCTGCAGAGAGGAAGTAAATGCAATAAGAGTCTTTTTTTTTTTTTTAATTCCATGTCCTCCACATTTACTACTTTAAAAAATTCTTTTGGGAATAATTTCTGAAAAGAAATGCACCCAAAATATTTAAGCAGAAACTATTTTTTTTTCTTTTTTGTACCCCTTCTTCATTTCCTTTTCCAGCTACCCTCTGTATTTTGAACACTAGAAGCAAGAGAAGCTGGGATGTGTAGGGTTAATATCATAACATGATTTCAGTGATTACTAATCTTCCAATAAAGCATTCTTAAATGGAAGATACTACTCATTCATTTAAAAAGAAGGAAAGGAGAAATGATAATGAACAGATTAATAAGTCTACATCATGTCCTTATCTGAAAAAAGCATTTAGAAAAGCTTTCAGACTTGAAAGGTTTCTTGACAACATAACCTTACTTCTTAAAATTAAATAAAACCTCAAGAATTACACATTTAGTGTTAAAAGCTCATTCATTAGA
Organism: Ploceus nigricollis; assembly: GCA_013399945.1. Lineage (NCBI taxonomy): Eukaryota > Metazoa > Chordata > Aves > Passeriformes > Ploceidae > Ploceus > Ploceus nigricollis. The sequence continues at coordinate 50,359 of VXBC01000604.1, read as the reverse complement.
AAATCAGATGCAATGAAGCAGCACTTCATAGCAGAGAAAGAGGAGCCTAGGAATTGCCTAAATAGATTAAGCCCAGTTTTAAAGGCTGTGTCGATCACACTCATTGATTGACTTTACGAATATAAGCAGGTTCATTTTTACTATTCTTCATCTTCATTAAATTTTAAAAAAGGGGACTTATACTATATTGGAATACACTTTGAGGGCTGCAGCAGAAAATTCTACATACAGCAGGAAGGAATACAAGTTAGAATACGTGCCATCCTACATACATCCAGAAGCCATCATAAAACAGAACTATACATTATCTGTACCACATGACAAATTTAACACAAGACAAAATAATAAATTGTGAAGACACACTACATATCCTACAGACACAAGAGGATTTCAGGAGTGATATGCCAGTGTGGGTGCTTGACAGATAGACTAAAACAGAATGCAAAGAGGCAGCATCGCTGAAGAAAAAAGGGCAAATTTATGCCATAGTATTGTACAATAAGAAGCCCACTACATTCTTAAAAACGATCTCACCACAGTGAATCATTAGTTCAATTACATTTCACACCACTCAGCCTAAGGCAAGCAGAATTGTACAGGACTCCAAAAATATGAATTCCAGCAAACACATCTCAGAAACACAAGCAAGCACATCTCAGAAACACAAGCAAGCACTGCCAATTTCCACACGTTCTCTGTCTCTAAAGTATTAGCTGGTATCTATGTTCTTTTTTTAACTGCAAATGCACTTCCATTCAATTTTACATTATAAAATGAGGTTAGCCCACACTAAAAATACCAAAATAAGCAGAGTGCAGTGCCAGTATCTATTAGTATATTCAAGAAGCATACCTTCACACACTAGTACATCACAAATAATGTAAATACATCACAAATATCTAGTTTCTAGTACGCAACAATTTTTATGGATTACAAAGCACGTAATCCATACATGTGAGGAAGTTCTGTTTACCTTATTAGTGCCAAGGGAATAGCAGTCATTTTTGTACTTTCTAAATATATTAGATTAAAAATGTATGCAGTTGGATACACATCAGATCAATTAACTTCTCTTCCTTCATTGTTTCATAAATACACACATGTGTGTCATATATAATTATTATTTATTTGTACACATCAAAAGGTGGGTTTAACATCAGCATCTATTTTTTATTTATATGAAGGAGGTTTGGTAAGAGTATCACTGAACTGGAATGACAGGCACTATGTCCCACCACACATAAATTTGAACATCCTATCTTCCTCACCCTTGCTGGATTTTTTTAATTTTAAATTAAAATAATACATTGAAAGGCTACAGAATTTACCCAGACAGAAGAACAAAATTTCTGGTGTGTTAACCATTAAATATACTATATTGCAGTGCACATGTGCTAATCATCAAACTTCTTTGATAGCTGAATATTCTAGATTTATGTTTGTTTCCTACGAGAAAAGTTTTAGCTGCCAATTGCCATCAAACTCCTTTGAAAGGAGAGAATACAGCATTCTTTAGCAAAGTTTCAATGCAGTATTAAAAAAATCTAGAATATGCTAAATTACTCTTCTGTTACCCATTATTCAGACAAAATATCTCCAACATACAGCTAAGAACAATCAGCTTCTGTCTTAAAATTTTCCAGCCTTATAAGAGCCGAATTCCACTCCTACTTCACACATTCTGCTATTATATCACTGAATGTATTTGTCTTACACCAAGAGGAAAGAAGAATCTGACTCTGTAATTACCATCTCCTTTTTCTACTTCATAGAACACTTGTGCAATTCAAGAAGCAAAATGAAATCCAGGGTTCGGGTTTTGCTTTGGTGGGGGAAGGTAAAAAAAAAAAAAAAGGAAAAAACCACATACTAACTGCCTAACAGGAAAATCAAAATCACTCAGAGCCAATAAGAGTTAAAGAAGAAGGATGTGAAGAAGAAGAAGAGTACAGGTCCAACGGAAAAAGGCAGAAGGCAGAAGGAAGCACTCTGAGGCAGCTACAGCCATCAGGACCACAGACATCAGGACCACAGAAAGGCAGAGGGCAACATGCACTTGCTGTGGAAAAAATGCTAACCTTAATTTTTAGGTTGTAACAGCCAAAAAAATAAGAACTTGTCTTTGAATCAATGAGTGTGATATGTGGTTGTGCCAAAATTGCTGGTAGGAGAGGGGAGAGCAAGATGAATAGCAACTCCAGAAAAGGCTTTTGATTTAACAAAATATACACAGAATAACAGACAAACCAAAAGCATGCACAATTCTATTACCTCTTTTCCTACAGATAAAGTACAAAGTACACACAGAGTACAAGCATTACAAGAAAAGACCTGAAAGGTTAAGCATGTGCTCCCAGTGATACATTTTAAAATACGGTATTGAATTTTCCTTTAGTCAGATAACTTCAGTTCATCTGGATGCTTTGAGTGTGTTTCACTACCACAGTCTGTTTTCAACTACTGCTTCTTTATCACAATTTAATTATTTTTGTAGAGTAATAAATTGAAGGTGATATATCATTAGGCATCTTTATATTCTTTGCTAAAATTACACTTCAGTGATTATTATAAATTGAAACAGAATGGGAGAAATATCTTCTTGTGAATTTACTTTATAGATTTCTGTATCATCTTGTTTTCATATTTTACAGAGAAATTCTCACACAATGAAAAGAAATTTACTTGAAATGAAAAAACAGGAGATTTACAGTGAAAGTTGTGTGATAGGTACACAACCTGAAATTATTAAACCGATTCTTTTTAGTTTGACTGAATTGTATCCTCTGCATATAAGCATTTCTATATCCCCATTCTGATTCCTGACACTGCAGCCAGGCAAGCAGGCAGGCAGGCTGAGAGCACAAAGCTGTTGGCACACAGCACACTCTTGTTTCCTTTCCAAGACGGTTTTTGGAACTATACTTTTGGTTTCTGTTACCCTGATACAATCTTTAACTTCGTACCATATATTGTAACAGTTTAACCTGATACCATATCTAATAAACAAATCAATGTCACTGCTGAAACAACATTGCTGTGAAATCTGTCACTCTGGCTATGTCTGACTGCTATTAACATAGCTGTATTAGCACAGTTTTACTTTTAACTGTACCAGGAACTCTCACAATCTGTTGTGAGATTTTACTTCAAATTAAACTCAATTTCAACTCAATTAGTAGGGGGGAAAAAAGCACAGTAGCTTATTGCTACTCTGCACCACAGTTTTCTTCCAAATTTTATTTCAAGATATTTTTCATAAATCCCTGTCACAGAGAGAAGCGATATGGAGGAGAAAAGGACAGCTTCCTACATTAGTAAGTTATTACAAATATCAGTGACAATTTGTGTACTAGGCTGCATTTCCAACAGGCTGAAAACACGCTTAAGGCAAAAGAAAATGAGAAAGGAACATTATTTGCCATGTATGTATCATCACAAAACATCACTCACAAAAGGTGAGTGTGAGCACTGCTGTTGTAAAACACCTTAATAATATTGAGGAAGATTATTACTCCTGCTAAGAGCTCTAACAGCTAGTAAGTGAGACCTATCAATGAACAAGAACAAACAGAACAAAAGACGTGAAAATCGGTTGATGAGAAGCTCGATATGACCCAGAAGTGTGCACTTAAAGCCCAGAAAGTCAACTGTATCCTTGGCCTCATCAGCATCAAAGGAAACTGGGCAGCAGGAAGAGGCAGGTGATGCTCCCTCTACTCTTCTCTCATGAGACCCCACCTGGACTGCTGTGTCCAGCTCTGGGGCCCCAACCCACCAAACATGCTGACCTGTTGGAGCGAGTCCAGAGGGCCATGGAGACATCAGAGGGCTGGAGAAACTCTTCAGTGAAGACAGCTGAGAGTTGGGGTTGTTCAGCCTGGAGAAAAGAAGGCTCTGAGGAGACCTCAGAGCACCTTCCAGTATCAGGGGGATCTACAAGAAGGCTTTTTTACAAGAGCATGTCATGACAGGACAAAGGGAAATGGCTTCAAACAGAAACAGGACAAGTCTAGATTAGATATTGGGAATTAATTCTTTACTGTGAGGGTGGTGAGGCACAGGAACAGGCAGCCTAGAGAAGCTGTGGAACCACCATCCCTGGAAGTATTCAAGGCCAGGTTGGATAGGGCTTTGAGCAACTTGGTCTAGTGGAAAGTGTCTAAGCTCACAGCAGGTGGGGTGGAAGTAGATAGCCTTTAAGATCCCCTTCCGAACTAAACCCTTCTGTGATTCTATGAAGAGAATCTGTGGGTAAAGATCATATTATGGACACATAATCTTCTACAGTCAAAATTATTAAAATGGAAGTATACAGCTCATCTGCACTTGCATCAAACAACGATGAAGTACAGAAAAGTGCACATGAAGACAAGTTAAAGATATCTTTAAAAAGATTAATATATTCAGAAGCTTCTAATAAATCTTGCCTCAGTTTTACAGCATACAGTGAAGATTCCAGAGCAGTTTAAATAAACTAAAATAAAAGTGGGAAACTTTTGATTCAGTCACTGATTTTTTCTTGTGTCCCAAATTTTTTTCCAGTCAAAAGTTTCTGCAACTCTAGTTTGCTAATCAGGTCTGCTAAAACTGGCCAAGGGGGAAATCTCTGAAATTGTAGACAACCTGGCAGAGAAACACTATGTTCTCAAAATAATAGGAAGTTCCTTCTTTTAATGAGGTTAGGTTTCCACATTTTTCCCTGAGATTACACGAAAAAATGTATGAGATCCTGCTGGTTTTCAGCTGAAGAAGGTCTAACTTTAAGATAACAAAGCCAGTAATTAGACTTAATGCCTGTGAATAACTGAAGGTTGGACCTTATAATATATGTTATAAAATAATTTGTGCTAAAAGAAATTAAAGCCACAGCATTTTATGTACCAAAGCCAGTGTCAGGCAACAAGCAGCAATATGTTAAGTGATAAGGATGGGAATTCAAACACCAGGAGGACAACTGTCTCCAGAGATGTATATTTCATGGGATTTTTTCGTCTGACGAGACCCCAGCAGAATGCATTTGATATGCATCATCAATAATATTCGTCACCAGAAGTTTATCCCAGAAGATTTTCACCTGACGAGATTCCAACAATTATTCACCAGTTCCAAGAAACGCGGCAGGAAGAAAGAAAAACTACGATAATATGCTAAAGAAGAGCCCCCTTCCAAAGCCCAAAAGACTGTATAGAACAAACTGCTTAGAAATGATATTCGGAGACCCACGGGGACTTTGGTGCGATAAAGGCTAAATCCTGTGTCTCCCCGACTCTGATCACCTGGCTCAGAGTCGAATTGCTTGCGGCTTTTTCAAATTTATACTTTGATTATTTAATAAATTTCTTTAATCACTAAATTGGCATATTCATTTATAACAGACCTGAAAGGCAAACACATAAGACAACTGGACTATTTTATGTTTCAAACAATAACCGAGCAGAGCTGATAAAATGCTTAAACAATATTTGAAAATTATGTGTATGAGTTGGGCGACAAAGAGAAAAAACTACTCCTGTGAAAACAGCCTATTTTTAAAGCTGTTTCCTATGAAGAATGAAATCTTACTCTACACTTCTCATTACTTTGTGTTACATACAGTAACACCTTCACTGATCTTTTAGGCAAGACAATAGTAACAATAGTTACAGGGATACGGGCTCCCATCCAGGGCCTGAACAAAGATTAGTCTGCAGTCTACTTTTCATAGCTATTTGGTTAGACTTTTTTAACCAGAACTAGCTATATTTTAATTAGAAACGAACAGAATAAAATTGGTTATTATGTTTAAGATTTGAACAATCAGTATTTACTAGAAGAATTACAACAAAATTGTGTATATAATCCAATTTTTCAATTATTTTATACTTCTGAATTTGCCAGGCCTCATTTTCCAGTCCTTAGCTCTTGCCATTTCTTTCCCTGCTAATCCAAGAGCCCTTCTGCGGTCCTTTATTTTCTCCCCATGAATGCACCTCTACAGTCTTAATCTTCAAGAAAAAGGGCCCACTTAATCACCCACTGTGACATGTATAATTGCATTTATTCACAGGTAACCACAAAACTGTTTTTATCTGTAGAGCACAATTCCCTACACCATTTGCACAAGTACAGATTTGTTTGACATAGCTGCATGAATGCAAGAACAGAAACAACATTGGTGAAGCAATCCCAGCAAGGACACGGTCCAATTCCAAAGCTTTACAGTTTAGTTACCCCTGTTTCTCTCTTCCAGCTCCCCTAGTAACAAAATCATCTACTAAGAATGTAAAGCAACTATGAGGTGAGGAAAATATGGCTTATTTAAATACCTGCTTTGGAGAAAAATAACTTAAAGGGAGGTTTAGGTCATCTAAATTTATGTACATAAATCTATAACGCATCTACACAATTTCTTTAATCAATTCAGTAAGCAAAACACACCAATTTGTTTGACAACACATATTTTCCATAAAAAGGAATTGACTATCATTAATTCAGCTTTATAGCCCTGAATTCTTCTTTCAAATTAATTCAACTTGCCTACTATTTTTTTAGAGTAGCTTTGTATCTACTTGACATTGACATCAATAGAAATATCATCTCCTTCTGAATGCTGGAACAACACAAGTTGGACTTTCTCCTTCTCTACTCAGTAAGGAATTACAAACTAATGCCTCTGGGAACTTAGCACTTTTGTGTAACATCCTTGTTAGTTGTTGGTATCCTTATTCTACGGAAGAACAAATTACCCTGTCTTCAAAGAGAAAACAAGAGCAGTTACTGAAAAATCCTTCTATCCTCCATCTTTATGAACAATCTGGAAACTAGTATATTAATAAGTTTATTCCATGATAGGTGTCTTTCTGTTTCCAGTCAGTCATGGATTTTTTTTTGCAATATTTTAAATTTTTCATACCTATAATCTATATTTGCAGTGCATTCAGTGGTATTTATACATTGTTTTCCAATTGTAGTTGTTGTCTTTGCTTCGCCACTACATTAGAACAGGCCTTCAGCCAGGAGTGCCCTCTTTCTTGATTGCCAAAAAGCCAGTATTTCACAACCTAATATTGTCTTCTCAGCAAAGCTTTCAGCTTTCAAGTTAGGCTGAATACATTTGCCCCACCTACTGAACAGAAGATCCTCTGCAATGGAAAATCAACTCTTTCCAAAATGAAACACTGAACACTGGGTCTATTCTCAGTTTGCCCTATGCATCACAACTTGCCACTCTGGCAACAAATGTCTTCCAAATCCAGTAAATTTGTTTATTAAAAGAGAACACAAAATAACTTTTCCTGTGTTAGAAATGGGTGACTTTAAAGCACTGGCTGCAAAGGACAAGTAGTCTAGGCTCCCAACACTGTTCTTCCACGCATTTCGGAAACATGCAACAATTCGGTTTTTCTGGTTTAATTCAGTGGGTTGTGAAAGTAACATCTTTTGGGTTTTGTTAGCTGACTTTCAGATCTATATGCATTTACAGTTACTTCTACTGAAACCTCTCTTTCTGTGATCCTCAGTGGAATTTTCCGAAAATTATTTGCTACCACCATTATTTGATCTTCTAGTAATCATTCTAATCCAATGCTCACTTCTTTCCTTGGTCACCACAAGTCACCTGTCCATTTTATCCATTTCTATTCTCTCCCACGCTACTGCTGAATCTGTTTGTTCAAAAAGAAATAAAAACCACTATGTTTTGTCAGGCATACAATATTGAAGTGTTATTTCTGAATGAACCATGCTCTTCTGTTCAACCAGTGGGTTGCACACTAATAAATGCTTCAGTCCCAGCAGAAAGAAAAAGATCAATATTAGAAACTGCTTCTCAGTGTAATTTCTTTGACCACTAAACAACTGATTTCACTATCGGCCATAGCTACCCTCAGCCAGCATCCCCAGGAAAAACACGTGTGACATTTCTCCACACCTTCCCATGGACAAGTGATCATCTGTTGAAACCACCAATCTGATCACCTTAGAGATCACTACTCTAGTTCTGGAAGAACTAACCTGCAGTTTACTATTGAATCTCCAAGTATATAAATGCTCAGAAAGAGGGAACAGAGAAAGTTATAAATGCCAATTCCTACCAGAGCTTCATACAGTACCTATGCATACTTAGCCAGAAACATAAAATTGCCACTAACTTGCAGAACTTCCACCCAGAGCAGAACATACAACTGGATCCATACTGTTTCACATGTATCATTCCAGCTGTAAATGGAACTAGAGAACTAAATTTTCCCATTCTAGTCGTTTGTGTCACCAACTTAAGAGCCTAGCTCTTCGTTGTTTACTTGAACTTTAATGCCTGTTGAAATAGAGTAAGAATATACCACAAATTTAGCGATGACATCACTCTGATTTGTTGATATCCCTGCATTCATTTACTGCTTGGAATTATGTCATTCAACTTGCCTTTCTCTTCATGACCATATACACACAGCTTTTGCTTTGTTTATGTAATATGGAAGAGATAATGCAAATTATTTTCAAAGTCTTGCCATCTACTCATACTCTCTACAATGTATTTATAATTTACAAGTTGCAAAAAGATAATCTCTCAAAGACTCACCACTAACTTCTGTGTCCGTTCCATGCTCTCAGTCAAAAGCACTTATTTTAATCTTTTTTTTCATCTTTGGTCTGGTCTTTTTTTTTT
>VXBC01000604.1:0-41693 GCA_013399945.1 Ploceus nigricollis | reverse complement strand
TTTTTTTTTTTTTTTAACTAATACAGAGTTTTTAAAGTCAGTGCACAAAAATTACTAGATTCAAAGGCAGACAGAGCTTGCAGACATCTTTTGGTCTTGCTAGTTTTTGTATGTCACCTGGAAACAGAAACCCAGAGCTTCTCTTTCTACTTTTAATTATGTAGTTCTACTGAATAAGTATGACTATCCAGTAACAATACTTTGTCTCAAAACTCAAAGATGCCCTAGCATCTGTACTAATTACACAATCATAACCGCTTCAAACCAATCAAAAATAAAAATAATCCTCTGAATTAGTATTTACCCTGTATTTGGCTGAACACAAGCATTCATAAATACAAGCCTATCTGTGTTCCTGGTTCTCTCATATCCTTTCATATCTCCACTCTTATGACGCACCCTAGCTAACAAATACAAAAATACTTACTGTTGAAACACTTGAAAAGATCAATGGGTAAAGCAAAAACAAGGTCCAAACCTTGCTGCAATGCCATCCTTCTGGTGGGGAATAAATATGCCTTAACAGCAAAACAGAAACAGGTTTGGTATAATTCCTTAACTGCTCTATAGAGATACTTTGATATGAGAGTCAAAGGAGAATTTAGTAATTAGAGAAACAGAATATAAGTACAGTTTTCAGATTTTAGAATTACACATTTAAATTCACTAATTGCAAAATAAACAAACAAAAATTGGAAAAAAAAAGAACTATGGGACCTGGCCCTTATATTTTAACGCATCAATGAAAAAAGATAGGATATAGGATGGTGTAATTGCCAAGATCATCTTCCACAATTTCCTTTTCCATCACTTCTTCTACTCTTCCTTCCCAATCAATTCTTCTTTCAAAATTCCCAAGTTTCTTTATTTCAGCATTAGGTGACACTACAAACCCCAGATATATCCTCTAGACTGCAAAACCCAAGACCATCTGATGCATTACCAAAGCAAATGGAAAACACTGCAGTCACAGTAATTTTAAGAAATAAGAAGTATTGGCTTAATCTCAAACACTGAACTGAATGTGCTACCAATGCAAACACTATTTGTGCCTTATGTGCCTGTGCATAGACAGTTTAAATGCATAATCATTTATCAACAGCATGATGGGTGCAGTTATTCTGCTGTCCTGACAATAATTCATCTCCAAGCAGAAAACACTTTGTGGCAGTCCATCATGTTCCCCCTCCCCTTCCTTAGTTATTGTCCACTATCATTTCTTTCCCACTGGAGTCCTCTGAACTGTTAGAAATTAATAAACCAAGAGCTGTCAGGCCCTAGATTTTACTCTGTACCTGCTGAAGCCTAGCTTAATGTAATACTGGCCTACAACCAAAACTTCTATACATTAGATCATACAATAAAAGTCATAACTGATCTTAATAATGAAATAGCAGAAATCAGATTTTGGGAACAGATGACAGGGAGCTGGAAAGAGTAAAGCTTTTCAGAAATATAAGGAACAAAAGGTGTGGACATCTGTAACTGAAAAAGAAAAAAGACAGAAAATAGTCTTTGATGGGCCTGGAATACGGAAAAAAACTTTTAGAAATACTCCACATGCTACAGCAAAAGCAACTTGAACACACCATAATTAACTTCTGACACAGCCTTACTACTGGGCCGTCAGTAACCTATCACTTAGGAACAGGTTAACATCACAATAGAAAATGGAATACTAAACTCATTTTAAAACATCTGACACACAGCCCTCCAACAAGGCCTATGTGCTTGAGACTAAAATTATCAAACACTTAACAGTATGGCAAAATCAAATTTTTTGAGTAGTTACAGTGAAAAGATTAATCTCATCAATACCAGAAATCAACTTAATGCTTACATGAAAAAATAGTTTCACTTAATACAGCAAACTTGAAACTTGTTTACGGTTGTTTAATGAAAATTAGGCATAAAGAAATCCCAGAATTACAAACATACTTGGATTGTTTTTCTTGAACTGTATGCATAAAGAAAATTAACTTCAAAACCCTGGTAATTTAAAGGATATGTTGAAAAACAAAATTGCAACAGCATTTTTTTCTTGCATCAATTCAAACTTAAGTCTTTTCTCTCATGTGCCTGTAATTGTTTAGTGAGTTCTATTGAAATGGTTAGAAGAATTATGCATGCCAGAGATTAGGTAAAACACGTGAAATATTTACGTAACATCAGGTTTCCAAGCTAGGAATCCTAGTCGCAGCAAAACATAATTTGATGGTAAAATCGGTATGCTCTGTCTGCCTTGCTCAAAGAAGATAAAGAGGTCTTACACTACTGGCCTCTTAATAATGAAAAATGGTAGTAAGTTTTGAAAATCATTCTATTACATGCACATTAATTCAGTATCTTACAGTCAACGGTTCAAATTAATGAACTTGGTACATACTACCAAGAATGTACTTTATTTCAAAAGTCAACAAGAAAAAAATTAACCTTCCCACCAGAAAGGGGTTTTTTTGGCCTGTAATACTACAAATAAAAATTTGCATACATCAAATTTTTGCATTATCTTCCATCTTATGGTAACAGAATCTCACAAAAAACATAACAAAGCAAAATAAAAACTAGCTCAACTGAAAGGAACAACATGAACTTGAAGAACATGGAGATTACATTCAGCTACAAAAAGGCACAGTATTTTTTAGTCCAGACCATTTCAGTCAAGGTCTGGCAGTGCTACTGTTAACACCACCAGGGACAGAAGAAAAATGTTTTAGCAGGATACTTGCACTTCCTATGGATGCAGATGCACCACCTGAAGCAGTGGCACTAATGCAGATGGCTCTGAGCCAGTAATACAATTCAGTCATTCTCAGCAAGACTAATTACCCCAGGCAAAGAGTCATGCAATCAAAGCCATGTAATTTCTATTAATCAAATCAGTTCACTTACCCTTACAGAAAAATGCATTGTGCTACAGACATATGCTTTATTATCTTGGGGGACACTAGGTATTGCACAAGGCAGCAAATGGTAAGGCATCTAAGTCCCTAAGCAAAAGTACCATGAAAGCAACATTTCCCTCAAGTTTGATGAGTGTTAATTCTTATGAGAAACTGTGTACAGCAGTATTAGTATCACCAAATCTGTCTGCTCTGTGTACTAGCAGTGAAAGACTTCACTGACATGACAGTAACCAAGTCCATCCTCACTTTAACAGCAGTCAACACAAGATCTGGCTTGGCAATCATACACTGAAAATTATTGCTTGGAACAGGAAAAAAAAATGAAGTTCATCACTGAACAGGATAGAGGAAGAAGGCAGCAGTGAAAGAGAGCTGCCACAGTATACATGGCAGGTGTTCAGACAGTTTACCATTGCAAGTTTAGTAATACTTGTGTACAGATACATAACACATATTGAATGTTACTGCAAAATCGGTAGCAGCTAAAATGAAACAGCTTTTAGACAACAATATTTAACCTGAGGAACAAATATTGCAGTCAGCCAATCTGCAATCACTTCAGAATAAGTCACTGTGTATTAGCTAGACTACTTATGCTATTTTAATACTCAATTAATAAGGTACACTGTGGAAACCACAAGTAAAGGTAATTCCACCTTGCAGTAGATAGGGCTAACTTTTATAAGACAAACTAATTTAATACTTACTACTAAAATAACAAATTAAAACTGTTGTTTCCTGAATACTAACTAGTAGTGCTTAGTATTTTGATAAACACATAACAATATTCATCACTCATCCCAAATACTAAAAAACTAAAAGAGAAATAAAGTAACATCTTTCTTAAAAACAGACAGCTGGCCTTCTTTCCCAGCAAAAGGGGGAAAAAAATTAGATACAGGACACTTACATTCACATAGTCAGTATCACCTTCCTTTTCCTGCTCACTGCATTCTCCTAGACCAGATTGACATAATAGCTTTTGAGGTTCAGTTTTTGCAGCACTCAAGTAACACAATGAACTATGCGAAATTTATGTGAATGTCAGTCAAAATCAGAAGAGAAATAATTGTGTCAGAGGGTTGAGATGAAGCTCTTTGAGGAGATTTATCTATCTCATCTGAAGGAATGATAAGAAGAGGCTGAAGTGATGGCATGAAATTTCCAGTCACACTGTCCTAATAATATTCCCAGTGGTATCTGGGAACAATGCCCAACAAACCTACTTGTGAAGAACATTTTACATCAAGCATTCCAGTTAAAAAAAAATAAATAAAAAGCAAAACCAACCAAACAAAAAAAAATGGGGAAGGAGGGGAATATCTCCAAGAGACACAAAGGACTGGGAGCAGATGAACTCACTGAGTCCTCCTACTTCAAGGCAAAATCATCCCTATCTAATTATCCTTGCTTATTGAAGAGGAGTTGAACTAGATCAGCTTTAAAGGTTCCTTCCAACCCAAGCTATTCCATGACTATATGATTTCATTCTCAGTACATGCTTCGTCTAAAACACTTTTAAAAAGGCTTCAAATACTGCTTCACAGCTCCCCTGAAATTATAATTTCTGGCAGAACTCTTTCTTAACATTTCAGGAAAAAAATTCCTTTGCTTCATTTCAGGCCCATTACTTACTGTTTAAGTCACAGTGCATATGGAGAGCCATTTAATCCCTTCCCATCTGAAATACCTTTGTTTAACTGAAGAACATTACTCTCCCTCTCACTCCCCTCTTCTCCAAAACACAGCCACACACTTCAGTTCCTTCACCCACTGACTATCCTCAAGACCTTCAGCCACCATTGCTGCTGTGCTTATGAGTTTCTCCAATTAACATACACCTTCCTTCAATGAGGTGCCTCAAAAGGGACTTGATACTCTGTTTGAAGCATGAACAAAAGATTATTTTCAAGTGCCTTGCCCACAACACCCTTCCTTACAAATATCAGCACAAACTTCATTGCCAACCATGTCACACTGCTACAAAATAAATGAACAAGTGGCTTGCACTCAATTTGTGAGGAATTATCAACCCTCTCAGCAGAACTGTAATCCATATAGTCATTTCTCCCGTTCCCCTCTTAACTAGAACTATTCATTGTGAGGACTTAGCACTTGTCTGAAAGAGAAATAAAATCATTTCAGGTAAGATGTATCTCCAATTCGCTAAGAATATTTTTCACTCTAATCCTGTTTCCCAACATACCTCCCATTCTTCTCTGCTTGATTATTGGTAGTAAATTTAATAAGGATATATGCCATATTACATCACTCAAATCATTAATGAAAATACAAGCCAGGTACAGGACACGTTTTAACAGCACCCTGCTTGATATATTGCTGGGAAAGTGAACAACAGATGAAGGCTTTTGGGATACAGCTTTCTCTGAACTTCTGCATTCACTGCATGACATTTTCATCTGGATTCTATTGCCAATCCTGTAGTGTGACATGGTGTCAAGAGCCCTATTTAAATCAATGGTGTCAAGAGCCCTATTTAAATCAAACTACAAGACAGTCATTGATCTCTCTAGTCCCAAGGCCTGTTATGCTGCCAACAAAGAAAATATGGTTGGTTAAACAGGATTCATTCTTGATAAATCTGTGTGTCCTGCTATTTAACAGCACTCTTACATAGACTCCAACAAATAGTTTATTTGTTCTAGAGTTCCTTTGCTTAAGGAAGTCAGGTCAGAAAAAAAATGCTTCTCAGTAAAAGCTACTGTTTCTTGTAGTTTCTCTAATTGACACATATTTCCTAATTCAAATAATTTATATATATTTTATATATTTACCATAGCCTTTCCCATCACTGCAAAATAAACTTCAATACACAACTAAGTAAAAGTTGTGATTGAACTAACATAGATTAGCTACAGGAATATATGTTAAATACATACCTAAACACACACATTTGTGTCCCCCAAACACACACACATAGTGTAGCTGTACATTAAAAAAAACTTGACATTTATCTCAAGATTCTGCACAGAATACCTTAGAAGCAATGGAAGGTATCTTTTACCACAGTAAGTGCAAAGCTTTCACAGTAATATCACAGGGCTGAGTTTGACAAAGCAGAAATTACTCTGCACCACATGTACAACAGAAAGGTAATAAACAATGGAATGATTTTTCCCTTGAACAAGAGATGAAAGGATATTCAGGAATATCTGGCTAAAACCACAAATCAGTATTCATCTTGGACATGAAAGCAAGCTTCTGTGACACAGAGGTCCCTATCCAATACCAGGCTTTCACACCACTCATGTCTACCACCTATTCACTACCATCAGATGTTGCAGTATTTCCCCAGGCCTCCCAAAGCTTTCATATCTCACCAACTGAACTGCCAGCACCCAGTGCTGCTCCCATGCTTCCCACCCTCAGAGCACTACATCACATTTTCCATCTTCCTGAAGCATAGCACTTCCACAGCCTCACCCCAAGCCACCACACCCTCAGAGCTCTCCTGCCACACACCACCACCACCTCTCTGCTAGAGATCTCCCACCCAACGCAATGCTTTCCAAGTCCAGAAGCACAGCACAGCATTTCCCCAGCCATATCCCACAGCCCACGCTCCCTGCGGACACGGCCTTCCCGCTGACTCCCACAGCGGTACACTGACCCATGCTGACTGCAGCCCCTGCACCTTCCTCCCCTGAGAACAGAGCTACCCCACACCCAGCAGTCACTGCCTCTCCACACGGGACAGACACCTCCAGCTCCCTGCACCAGCATCTCTGCAGGGGGGTGTTCCCATCCACTCAGGTGCTGGGAGGCATGGCCAGCTGGGAAGCAGGAAGAATGCAAACCAGCCAAGCTGGGCAGTAGAGGGTGACAAGAGAAGAAAGTAAGTGAGAAAAAAGGAAGAAATACCAGGAAAGAAGATTAAGAGAGAAATTACAGTAGACAAGGTATTTTACCTGGCCATAAACCATCCAGAACTAAGGATTAAGGATTAAATTAAGGACCACAAGCCATGGCTACCCCCACAGACTGTAGCATCAAATACAAAAGGGTCACCTAAGGGGACATATTTCCCTTCATGTTCAACAATAATTACTCAGACTTTGCTAAGCTTCAGGAAAACACCAAGTATTTGAAAACAAGAAACTCAAAAGACTGTGGCACTTCAACAAAAGAAAGTGCAAGGTCTTTTTTTTTTAAATGGTGAAACAAAAAAAAGTATAGAGGAAGAAGAGTAGTAAAAAAGTATTTTCTATCAAAGAAAGAAATCCTAAACATCTACACTAAATATACGCTAAACATCTCAGATTTTACCACTAAATTGTACTAATTTGTTTAATAGGATCTAGCACTCAATCCCACAACACCTGCAATCCAGGTAGTTAACAGACAGTATTATTTTATATATTCTGAAGATGTAATGGTAGAGCAAAATGGAAAGAAAAGTAAAAAGAATCAGAAAAAATATTCTACCTTACAATGATACAACTGGCACTTCAGTGCTCCAATCAGACTGATATACTCAATAAATATATAAACTTCCTGCTTGCACAGCATCTACCAGTTATAGGACTAAGTCATTGTCTAATAATTTTTTGATCACACAGTATAAAAAGAGCAGTAGTGACAAATATGCAAAATAAACTTCAGGATGATTCTGAATGTTTGATAGTTTAGCCCTCCCACAACCTATTTTTGGAAGCTGGAATCCGAATACCATTAAATCAGAGGAGAAACAGCTGGCAAGATAACATATACAACACCACCAACTGATCTCCAAGACTAATGGGATGCTCCTCATTGCATCCTGCAGCACAGTGTGGAATTTCCCAAGCTAGCTCAAGTATAGAAAACATTCTAGCAATGTAACATGAGCCTCCATGAGAACTACTTTCAGAAGGCCAGCTACTTTCATTCAACCAACTGTCAGTTCACATTCTTTCATATGCTTATTCAAATAAATGGCATTCTTGGTTAAAAATTAGGAGTATGGACGTATACATTCTTCATAGAAGCTAATAAAATAAAGGGTAAATTAGTCACTACTGCAGCAGAACACTTCCAGTATCTGAACTAGGTTAGGTATCTCTATATCACATCACCTACAGCTTTCATAAAAGTCACACAGCCAGTATCTTTCTTTTAGGTCATAAATTGTAATTTAAACTATGCCTTATCATAGTGCAATGTCTCCCAAAAGCTAAATATATATCTGCTGCCTCTGAGGGTGTTTTATAGAAACATAAACCAGTAAGAAATTCCTTCACAAAAAAATTGTTGCCCAAAAGAACACAAGTTATTATCATAGAATTTTCATGTTATTAAATACCTGTATCTAGAGAAGTCATACGAAAAAATGTAAAGGACTAATAAGTTCTGTCCATCCCATTTCTCAATTCAAATCAGGAAGTAGAAAGCAAGAACCGCAGTGAAAAGTTTTGGGTGTTTCTTTAAGTCAAACTCTAGTGTGAGTCATGTGAGCACAAGCTAAAAACGTATCTAAAAGTAATTAAGAAGGACTCACCAAGTTCATTGAGACTCTGGGCAGCTTTTGTTATCTCTCTGCTTCCTCCTTGCAGTTGTCCTTGCAGTCTCTTACTGAGATACAAGATGCGTATTATCCTCCGCAGCAAGTCACAGGCAGCCTGCAGGGAAATTGTGGCATTAGGGGATATTATCAGTACATTACAATCACATAATACCAGTACCCAAATGTGGAAACATCTTAACCAAAAAAGGAAATGTGAATGTGAATAAAAACAAGGAACTTTAGAACACTGAAATCCCTTTTTCCCAAAAATTTTTAATATGATTCTATGTTATATAGACGAGGATTTTCAGAAGCTGGTAATTATATTCATGGGGCTACTGAGATTATTCTGTCACTACCCACGCAGAAAACAAAGGAAACTCAGAATCCCATGACAGAGGCATGTTCTATTTCTAATTAGAAGTGAGCTTTATTTTACCTTGTGCATGTCTCCTCAATACTCCTCCCCTCTTAAAGCTTTAGGAAAGTTAAGTAGTTGGCTTTGCCAATCAAATACTCATCCAAAAGAAGCAAAACAGCAGCACTTACTTCAGAAGACAATAAAACTTAAAGACTACATTTTATTACAGATATTGACTCTTATGGTAGGCATATACATAAAAACTAATTCTCAGCAAAACTTTCAGAAGGCCAGCTACCTTCATTCAACCAACTGTCAGTTCACATTCTTTCATATGCTTATTCAAATAAATGGCATTCTTGGTTAAAAATTAGGAGTATGGACGTATACATAAATTTTTAGGAACCATATTCATGTGTGCTTTTATTAGCAGCAAATTGGAGTAACAGGCATTGCTGACATCTGAATCAAATAGAATAGTTTCATAACTTTTCACTCAACTAATATCTTGAAATACATGCTATGGGAACAGCAACATTCTGGAGTGGGTAACAACTAAAATAGAATTCAGAAATGCAACTGAGATTTCAGTACAGTCATAGATACAGTCCAAAATCTGCAATCAGATTAACAAGGGTGGCAAGTGAGAAATTTGGAACAAGTAAGACATAGTTGTTTGGAGTTATTTTCCCTGGTACTGAAGGCAAAGTCTTCTGAAGTATTAACCTTATGGATATCAAAATTAATTTTAAATTACTTAAAAAAAATATTTAGAACCTCTTTTTCAGACTCAAGTTCAGTTAAGTTGAAGTGCACATATGAAAAATTATACCAGTGAATAATTTCAACCAATATACACAGCAGACTTGTACAACCTGGCAGTCTCTTCCCTATGCCAGCACAAACTAACAAATCCATAAATATTTATAGTTTAATTTTATTAAACATCTAGACAAAACAAAAAGGAAAAATTAAAAAAAAGCCCACTGAGGCAAATCAGGGAAAGTCCAGTTACGCTCACTGCTTTGGGCTCTCTACCACAGTCTGAAGTGCAAGTTTTCTACACCTTCTGTGATAACTTAACCACATGATTTCTATTACACTTAGTGAGAACTAAGTGAGGCTTATCCTGCTTTGAGAGATTAATGTATTAATTTTTATTAGTTCCTATCTCTAATTAGAAAAATCTTGATCTGCATATCACTTTCATATCTGTGAAGTAAATTTCTGCAAGATTAATCAAAAATAGCTTCCAGTATAGTGCACTATGCTTCACCAAAAGACAGGCATAGCATTACTACTTTGCTTTCAAAATTAATTACTCTCTAAGCCAGTTGTATACCTCTGGCTAATGTTTTTCCCTGGGAATTCACCTTCTGTTATTTTCAAACCACCTTTTACTTTACACACCAAAAGAGTATTAATTTTTTGTTGAATTGTTGCTTATTATTTCCTGTCCCAATAAACAATCTTTTAAAAGAGAGTAAGAGATGGGAGAAGTCACATTTAGATACAAGAGCAAAAAAATTGTTTTAATTTCTAGCTCTGGGAATTAGTAGGAGGAAAAAAAATCCAAAGGCACTGAAGATGCACTCTAAATTTTGTAGTGATTTCTACTGCATTGTACCCTTGACAAAGATTCTGTTTCACTCAAGTATTTTCATTTATGTGAGCTGTCCAACTTAATAAAACTCCCAGACACCGCAAAAGAATGCTATGTAACAGAAATAAAGAACTGTGTCTAATGGTGGAGCTGTTCACAGACGCCAGATCCTCTAACCTGACTACCCACATAACAGAAGTCTGAATTAATTCAGGAAACATTCCCTCCCTGAGTTGATCAAGTATGCTTTTCTAAAGGAGATGCTTTCATTCAAGAAGGAACAAATGCTACTGTTCAAGCAAGAATTAATTTGGAAAAGGTCAGTGGCCCCAGTTAGTCCAAGTCATTTTAAGTAAAATTAAAAATATACCCCAATTTTTTTTGAGATTACGTATTAATTATCTCCTGAATTTTAAAACAACATGCCAACAATAACAGAAATTATTGCTACAATTTGAGCCATCAAAAAGCTTCTCTTAATCTCAAATTAATTTTAAGAAATTACTGAAAGAAGACTTAATTATAAAGAAAGAGTCACTTGAAAATGTGCCAGTGTGTAGCTCATATATGCAGGTAATTGAATGTATATATTTGGTTGTTTATAAAGCCTGAAGAAAGAGGAGACAGTCCACTATCTTCAGAATATATTTACTATTTATTTGCAGTAGTATCAGAAAGACATCTGCTACTGGTAAATATTTTAAAGTAATAATAACTTTAGAATACAGAATTATTGGGGTTTTTTAAAATGCTTTGCTATTATAAAGTTTTTCATACACCAAGACACTGAAACATTAGACCATGCAAAAATACTTAAATAGAGCTGCCCAGAAAAGAATCCTCTGAAGGACAAATTCCCTGTCTACACATTTCAGCTGTTAACCACTCCCACTTAGCTTGTGATCAAGTATGGAAAGAGTCAGAAGAGGACAGTATAATTTAGAGCAGGAAGTGAGCTTTCCAAGTCTGCTGCTGCCTTGGGATGCCATGAAGCTCTCAGAGCAGAACAAGACAAAATATGTCCAAGAACATAGCAGAGATTTAGAATTCAGGACTAGATTTGAAGTGTAACAAACTTGCAGTGAGAATATTTATGAAAAAGCCAGACTATATTAAAAACAATTAAGGATGGCAAAATCTAGCTTTATGTAAGTCAAATATTCCTTCAGTTAGTGAGCAGTCCCACAGCAATCAATGCAGAGGCATTAAAATAACACCATCACAAGTACAAGAGGCACTGAAACATCATGCATTCCAGCAAAATATACCTGCCAACTTTACAGATTTTGACAGAAGGCAACCTCTTTTACCAGCCATCTACATCTAGCAATTGTAGATCAGCTGATAAAATTAGTAAGTTTGACAATGTCCCAAACCACAAGTCTTGCATTTAAGGGCAATTTCATGTCATAAACCCAGCCATCACCAGGAAGTTAACTTTTGCTGTGCTGTGCCCTTTCTCAACAAATGAGTAAAGGACACCCCAGCAGTGCATTTTTAGGAGGCTGGAGAGTTGAGATTTTACTCAACTCTCCATAAATTCAGCTTCATTTATTAATTCAGGTGTCCTGACCCTCAACTCCTCCCAGCAGTGTAGTGTAACATAAAGCACTCAAAAATTATCTGCCAACACAAGAAGGGATAGCAGCTCTTGCGATGAGACTCTGACTCTCACTGACAGAGAATCTAGAACCATCATCCCTCTTTCTACACTGATGTTAAAAGAGCAGCCTACCAGGCTCCCACTTACTCTCTACCTCTTTTTCCTGACTTACAGCAAAAAAAGTCAGATCTTACAAATCCCCTGGCACAGCCTGAATAATGCTGACCCTGGATGAATGCTGCTTTCACACCACAGGAAAACCCATGTAACCGTGCAACAGCCAAGAGGAAGCATCCAAGAAACATTTCCTATGTCCAGGGACTCGTTCTCCTCAGACATCCTTCTGCAGTCTGACTTCGTGTAAGGGCAGGGTACAAACTATCTTCATCTTTAGCCCCACGTTCCCACAACTTTTTCTGCATGCACAACACACATCAGAGAACAACAAAAAAATCTGCACCTAACCTGCCACATGGAAGTCATGGGACTTGGCCAGTGGCAAAAACAGTAACAGCTGGAGCTGAAAACAACAGTAGCATCTGGCCAAACTGGCTGCACAGAGTGTTAAGAGCTCCCTGCTGAACTTCACTGCTACTGAAAGTAACATTAGAAAATAGAAGTTCAGCCAAGAGACAGTGCAGCTGCTCCACCAGTCCCCAGACTAGAAACTGCATGAGTCTGCAGCTTCATCTACTCTACAACAGCAGTCACTTGTGGATGGCAATCTACTAGAATGTATATCCACAGCTCAAAATTCAGGTAAACTTGCAAAGACAAACAGTTCAAACAATAACTCATTAAACACTTGTGGGGCCAGAGCTGTGCTGCATTTCAAACCATAAACTTAATAGAATGCAGATACATGACTCCTGAAGATCTATGGAAAAGTTTTCAACTACTATAAAATTACCAATGGAAGTGTTTGACTTATCTCACCATCATTGTGATAAGCTCTCTCCCACTGCTATCCTCTAACAGACATCTACATGCTTCTGTAAGACTCCACTTATATTTAAAAGGCAGGCACAACTATGCACCTGGGCTTAAAAAACTCCACAACCACAAATAACTCCTTAAGTTGCATCTTGACCGTTGAAGAAATTTGAAAGAATTCTGAAATAATTAATTCTCAAACTCTTTACTAAACTGCAGCAAAGCCAGCACCAACTTAGGGGCAAAAAGCATCTTCTACACTACAGCACCATAACATTAAATACCAAAATAACACAAAGAGTTACGAGAATTTAATTAATCTATACTCAGATAACCCTTGTCTATTCCCTCCATCTCTAAAAAACTCAATTGGCTAGTGCAAAGGTCAATTTCCTACTTTCCTACTAAGCACTTCTCAGTAGCTCTTGAAGAGAAACAAATACTGATTTTCAGAAAAATAGTGACAATGAACTACAGGCTACTGGAGTAGAAAAATTGTACTCATGTCTGACAATTGTGAAATAACACATGTTCAAAAAGAATTTTTCTAAAATATGTTTTTAATGCAACTTACTTGAAGTTTTGCTAGCTGAGCTGTGCGAGACACTATTTTGTTGTAGGGGTCAACAATTTTGACTCTAATTCTAAAAACAAGAAGAGAAAATTATTTATTGCATTGTTAATAAATAGCATGATAGAACATAAGGACTTATACTTTCTAATTGTATAATGAATGTCATACCTATCAACAGTGCTTTGTAGAGCACCAATTCTAGTTTGCATCATTTGGAGGACACCTGCAAAATTAAGCAGATTTTTTATATCACTCATCAATTATAGAAACATCAGAAAATTATAGAAAGAGTTTTTCTTCAAATCATAGTAACTACTGCACACTACTTTAGCATAAACCAAAAACAGTTTCCCCCTTTATAAAAGAGCATCAGAGAAACCAAAATTAGTAAGCATATTAGGAAATAAAATGAGCAGGTCACTTACTGAATGTTATGGAAAATGTATTGGTAGAGAACCTGCAGAATAAATATCACTCCAAAATCCGTCATTTGTGAAGTTTCAAATAATATTTAGAGGATGCTACTTTCTAAGAGAATGTTGATCAGGACTGCAGTTCAAATTATATAATCTGATATAAACACCTGAACATGATATATAAAAGTGCATAACATATTTAACACTATTTATTTAACATAGTGACTAGGACAAAGAGGACTGAGAAGATAAACAATTCTATTTCAAGGTTTTCTTCCTGGGCATAAGGATCTTTAGCAAAAAGTAAGGTATTGATGTCATTGTAAGGTCATCTAATTTAGATTACAAGCAGAGCAAACTACCCTAATCATGTTTGTTCCACATTAGTTTGGCAAAGCAGCACAAGGAAAGCCAATAAGCATGCCTGTTCTTTTCTTGGTAAATTACAAAGTAGTAGGGGACAGGAGTCTTTTTGCAATACAGAATCAGCCTGCTGAGAATTTAATTAAGTTAGACAAACCCAGGCCTATGAAATTATTTTTGTTTCAGTTACTGTTAGCATTCTAAAACATACTACATTTTTGCAAAGCCCTGTTTACAAGCATGCCGTCATTAAATTAGATAAAACTGCAGCATGATACAGTAAGATGGAAGACAAACAAAACTACTAGCAATAGTTACATTCAGGTTGTCCTGTGCTGTGACTGTATCTCACTCATTTATATTAATTATATGTAAATTCTCATCTTCTCCATATTTCAGAACTATTAGCTTAGTGACAGGCTTGTGTGTTCACTGTTATTTATACATGGTATGGCATGTAACAGATCATGAGGATGAAGATATGAGATACACTGAAAAGCTGGCAAAATAGGCTGCATTGTCTGCCCTACATTGCAATAATGGAGGAGGGCCAGTGGCACAACACTGCTGCATCTATGGCTCTAATAGTGCTATTAAGCATCCAACAGCCCTCTTCCCAGAGGGCAGAATAAGGATGGGTGAAAAGGCACTCTCCCCTCTCCACCTGCTGTGGAAGATCCATGATGATACAATTTAGCCTAATCTTAAAATAATAGGTAACTCAAGATACCTACTGAACTACCTATAGACAGAACAGAATATGTAGACCAGAGCTGTGTACCATTAAAAAAAGTGCACAGGCCTAAAAAAGAAAAGACTCTACAAGTTGGGTGTACCAACTTGAAATGTTTAATGAGATTCACTTTCACACATCCAAATGACTATGCATGCTGTGAATTAGCTCCAAAATCTTCACTTCCTAACATACTTGATAAATATACCAAGAGCTATGCATTTTTAACTTCACAATTAAAAAATCTGTTGGCATTTATCTTTTTCTTATGAATCTTGACTCAGTGTTTTCTTTAAGAGCATAACCCTAAGTACATGGAAGAATTTCAACAAATTTGAGGTGAATTGAATTTTATTTTTACTTTGCCATATTAGTTGTAAAACATGGATTATTTACCACACCTGCCTTATAGAAATGCTTCCTTACTGAGTAGTTGTTTTGAAGTATATCATTCTTTCCTCAGAGCAATTTTAGGAAGAAATGCCTTCAGAAACAACCATCATTTCAGAAAACAGAATTCCACTGAGCACAAATTGCTGAAGATTGTTACCAGGAGGTATTTATCAGTCACAAGACTGACTACACATTCCCGTCTACTTCTTATTTGGAGAATGACACATATTTCAGTTTTTTATACTTGATTCTCCAACTGTTTAAAAAGTTATTCAGGAGCTACCGTTACTAGATTAAATAGCCATTTCTTTAATTTTATAGCTATATACAATTACTGACACAAAACAGTGCACCCAAGCAGCTCCAAAGACTAAGGATATAACTATCAGTAACCAGAAACTCTGGTTATGCCAAAACCTGAAAGCAGAAAAAGGAACAAAGATAAATTACTTACCAAGTTACAAAGGGGAAAAGGGGGCATGCTATAGAGATTCTAGCATGTTACAGAAGTAAATATCTGTCTGCACAAAAAAAAACCACCACAATACCAAACCATATGAAATTCTCAGCAAAGTGACAAAGAGCAGAATGGCTGGTTTAATGAGCTCCTGGCACAAGAACAATATACTGCAACCATCTTCTATACAGAGTCAATGGTTCCTAAGCAAGCCTTTGAAAATCAGCAGTTTATGTTAAAATCCAAGTTTCAAAGAGTGGAATAAAACAAAGGTATGTATTTAACTTAGTAGCCCTTCCCTAGTAAAAAATATCTCAACATGGTTTAGATTATGTATTATAGCCTCTTTGGTTAAGATGTGCAAACTATGCAACACATGCATGTGCAACAGAAAATTGGTCCTTATGGCAACAGATGCCTACCGATGTTGCAATAAAATTAACTTATTTAGAAAAATATACTAAAAGGTAAAAGAAGGTTTTATTGCTAAAGTTGCTCAGAATATTATCAAAATACATTTTCTGATGAAGAAGCTACTCCAGAGAAATATCAGTCAAATCTTCTCCTTGGAGCTCCATCTACTGACGTAAGAAAAAAAAATAAAAAAGCTGCCACACGTTACTCCTCAGAAATCAGATCTGGAGCTTTAACATTACGGGCCAAAGTTGGTAGTGAATGTGCTCCCTGCACAGATCCCAAAAGTGCTTCCTCCACTGTAAGGATAGCCAGCACAATACAACAATATTTACCTTCCAGGGATTCAATTCCAGTTGCTTGGGCCAACAGATCTTCATGTCTTGCAACAACCTTAAAAAAACCAATATAGAAATCAAACGAGAAAAATGGGATCATGAGCCTAAAAGAAGTATGAAATATATCACCATCATTTCTACATTAGGCATTAAAGTATCAGCATCCCTACATTAGCCAGATACAGGAAAAAGCAGGTACATCTTACAGGAGAAAGGGTTTTAAGAACACAAGGTGTTTTAACTCACAAAAGCAGCAAGCTCAGAATGAGAAGAGGGTCAGTAATTAATTAAGATGTGCAGCAGAGCTGACATTTTAATTAAAGCCAGCAGAGCAATCACATTTCAACACATCTTGATATTTAATAATAATTGTAAATGTGAACTTACTAACCACACCATAATAATGTATATTCATTTTTTTTCTATTTATAACATTTATAAACTGGTTCTCAAAGAACTTACTAACTGGGGCAGAGGGAGGGAGGAAGCAAATTTTGAAACTACACACAAACTTAGCAAGTGTTCTCATTGCAATGTCTACTGTGGATTTATGATATCTGCATAGAAAAAGTTTTCTATCTTAATTCAAAAGCCTTTTTGAAGGGGTAGAGGTGTGTTAACATAGGTTATATCTGCCTAGCTAAAGGTAAGTCTTAGGGCTTATGCAACTCTTCAGCACACAATGTAAGACTGCAAGTTCTCCTTATCTTCTCACAATGCCATGCTGAAACATGGCCTCAAGTTTGGAAATCATTTGGAAAGAGTCTTCCTTCTTACAAGGAAGAGTAAAATAGCATACAGCAATAAGACTACAAAAACTGAAACAGTACATGGCTGCCTGGTAGGAGTATTCAGTGTCGGCTTAACTGAGTTGTCAAACTCACTACTAGTTTAGCTGCAAGTTGTACTTTTAATAACAGCTTGCAGGGGACACTGGGCAATTTCACAAGTTACAAGCTCACAAGATTACTAAATTTTTGACTAGTTTATATCAATCATCCCAGAACAACAGGTATGCTTTAAACTTACTTGTAAATGCAGCTCTTTGTCCAACTGACTAATACCTTGAGCAAGTTTAGCCAGTTGCTCAGCTATCACAGCCTGATGGATGGACTGAGAAGTGTAAGCTTTCACATCAAAGTCTTCTCTGAAGAAGTCAGCATAACATTCTGAAAAAGGATTTAGGATTTTAGGGTTTTATTTTAATGGTTCAGAAGAATTAAATAATATTTATAGCCCTACAGTGTACAGATCTCTGACCTTCAATTTCTTCAACATAACAGTAAATGTTCTCTACATCACATAGTACAAACATCAGAAGAGGCCACAATCACGAGAAACAAGTCTGGAGCTGGTAACTGAGGTTTGTGTTTGTTTTGGGGATATTATTTTGCAAATTATGATAAAGTCACATGATTCTTTATTCCCCACACCCTTCTCTTGAGCAGAATACACTGAGAAGTATCAATACCTTATTTTCTCAAACTTTAGAGTGTAACCAGGGTGAAGTTGTTGAGCCTCTACCCATAACCAAACACACCATTCAGCTGCAGATCACTGACAAGCAGCAAGAGACAAAACTTCATGAAATCATACCGGATTTCGACAACGGTGTGAGTTTATAAAACAATTATGAAATGATACTGCAATTATGACTCTGGACCAAGCAAGACCAGAGTTCCCAGACAACTACTCTTAATTCAACCGAGCACCTTCGCCTCTCCTTCCAGTGCAATTTTTTTCTTTGGGAACAAGCGAGCCCCAGCGCACACTCCACGCACCCCAGCGCCGCGGTCCCTCCCCGCGCCGGGGCACTCGCTCCTCCGCCCGAACTTCCCGTGCCTCGCCGGCGCGGGGCTCCCCCGCCTGCCCGGCCCNGCCGTGCCGTGCCGGGCCGTGCCGTGCCTGAGGGGAGCTGTGCCGTGAGGGGTCGTGCAGGGGGAGGCTGTGCCGGGGGGAGCCGTGCCGGGAGGGCTGTCCCCGGTACCCTGCGGGGGAGCAGCTTCTGGCCGGACGTTTCACCAGAACGCCAGGGCTGTGTAAATTGTGGTGCTCTGCAGCACGGCCTGTGAGAAGTAGCTTAATGACGAACGTGTCAGACGCTGTTTGTTTTTCCAGATGCTGGAAGGACTGTTAATTATATATGATCGGTGACATCAGAGAAACTAAAGAATGCCAACTAAAAGATCCCATGGATTTGTTTCATTCTGGGCAAGTTGTAAAAATATGTGCTCCTATGGTCCGCTATTCAAAGTAAGTAACTCTCATGTCAGCTTTGTCATTTTCTCTGTTTAGAAACTTGTTTTTCAAATTTATCGTGACTAAAAATGGGTGATTACCTTCTTTTTTATTTGTCAGAGGTAGATATGGGACGTGTTTTATTTTTCATATTTTCATCACAGATCTACACATATGAAACTCGAACATCCCCACAATACTGCATGTTAGAACAGCATTTTAGGGTATTTAATCAGAAAAATGCCTTAATTATTTACCTCTTAATCTTCATGTGTCTGCAGGTTGGCTTTCAGAACCTTGGTTAGGAAGTACAGTTGCGATTTGTGTTACACACCAATGATAGTGGCAGCTGATTTTGTGAGATCTGCAAAAGCCAGAGACAGCGAATTCACAACAAACAAAGGTATTATTTTGAATAAACCATTGCCTCATCAGAAAGTTTTATGTGGTCATAAGCCAAATTGACCAGGTGAATAAAGTGGGTCACACAATTTGACATCTGTTAACAATTTTGCTATACTGTCTGATTATAAAACCACAGAAATATTCTGAGAGTAAGCACAGTCCAGTGATAGTGGGTCAAATGAAATAGGGAAAACCTTGTCTCCACCTGAAATCAAGGGCTCCAGGACGATTTATATCTGTGGGAGCTGACCACACATAGCTGCTTACTCATTCCTCCTTCATTCTCCCAGCGGCACAGGGGGAGAATAGAAAGAGCAAATGCAAGAAAAATTCATTTGTCAAAATAAAGGCAGCATAATATGTAAAGGAAAGAAAAGGGTAAAGAAACAAACAAGTTATGCAAAGGCAATCACTTCCTACTAGCAGACCAATGCCCAGCTACACTCCAAGCAGTGGAGCTCTAGAGCAGAGTGCCCTAGAACAAAAATTCCATGTCCCAACCCACTTTTTTACTTTCTCTGTCATTCCAGTTTCCTTGCTGAGCTTGATGTTATACAGTATGGAATACTCTTGTTCCTATTTGGGTCAGCTGTCATAGCTTTGTCCACTACAAACTTCTTGCCCACCCCAGTCTGTTTGCTGGGGGTAGAGGGAAGCAAAGTGAAAAAATCAGGACATTTTGACACTGTGAATGTACTTTGCAACAACAGCCAAAATAACTGGTTTGTGAATTATCAACACAGGTTTTATCACATTTTTTATCTAAAATGCAGCACCACACAGCCTCCTGTAAATGAACTTCAAATAAATTTGACAAGTAACTCCATCACAGCTAGACCAGGTACAAGATGGCAGTAAGAGTCTTTTTCTAGCAATTGTTTCATGTGTGTTTCAGAGACAAACATTTAACTCATCTAGGAAAAGTTTTCTAGTCTCTAGCAAAAATAAGAGTGTTACTAAAGGTGAAAAAAGTAATAGACCAGGCATTGATACAGTGGAGTCAAGGACTGACAAAAGAAGAAGGGTTTCATATTAGCCAGACTGGAAAGTGGAAGGGGCTGTGGGTGGATGACTCGAGATCTGAGTGCAAGAAGGCACAAAAGAGACCAGAGGTTTAAGCATGGCTGGAGTTGAGGGGGAGAAGCAAGGCTTCAGGCAAGGTACAGAAACGTAACCAGAACACCTATAAAAAGAAGAAATATGAGGACTTATACAGTGTCATGGCTGTAAAGAGATCTGAAGTATGTGGGAAGAGGTGACGAGAACGATACAGATCTGTTGGCATGAAGTGGCTGCAGCAGAACAGTGTGACAAGGAATGTACGAGCATAGGCTGCAGCTGGAGGAATGAAAAGCACAGCTAACATGCAAGTAAGATCAGCGTGTAGGGTCTATAGATTGGGATGATTTAGTCTATTCAGGCCACAGAATTTGGGGTTTCGTAAGTGTGTATGTAATAGGGAAAGTGTACTTCACTGCTTTAGCATTGACTGTGTATTATGGTGCATTATTCAAATAGAACAGAGCAATTACAGAGAAAATTCACATTGGAAAGCACAGGTAGACTCTCTTGTGAGTGAAATGCAACTTCAAAAAAAACATGAAGAACTCATTGTATATAAAAATAAATGAGTAAGACCATAACTAACTCAAATATATATGGTTCAAAGGTCCACAGTTACTAGTTTGTCCCCCTTGAATGTACTTACACTTCTGATCTACACAAAGTGCAGTGGCATTGAAATTCTACAGGTCAGATATGAAGTGTATTCTGGGGGGTGCTGGGACAGGGAAAGAGGAGATGAAATGTTTTATTGTTGTAAACAACATCTTCTCCCTACTCGGTTGTTTTATGCTGTCCTTAATTTTACAGGCCTGTAAAACATTCAGCATCAT
This sequence comes from Ploceus nigricollis, assembly GCA_013399945.1. Taxonomy (NCBI): domain Eukaryota; kingdom Metazoa; phylum Chordata; class Aves; order Passeriformes; family Ploceidae; genus Ploceus; species Ploceus nigricollis. The sequence continues at coordinate 20,558 of VXBC01000604.1, read as the reverse complement.
GCTTTGACCAGATTATAGTATTTACATTATTAGCATTTATGCTTTTTGTGTGGTTTTATGTTTAACTTGCTGGCTGTTTGGGGATTTCTAATTAGTGGAGTAGGTTTGCAATTTATGTTTTACATTTTCTTCTGCATTAATGTTTCTTTGTTATGTATTTCTCAGATAGAGGTAGGTGTTCTTCGTGGCTACTGCTACAAAATTTCGTATGGCTAGACTCAGTATTTTTATTACTAAATGCTCAACAAAGAGAAACTAGGCACGTTTATTAGGTATAACAATGTAAATCTCCTCAGCTAGAGCACTGTGTTAAAAGGACACTTTTGAACATATGTGCGCAAATTTTCTTTTGCTTGCTGGATTTTTAGGTAACTTCTATAAGTGTCTCAGCTTGATTGAGAGGGCAGTGGTGGCCTTTCTTACTTAAGCTCCACCATTTCAATAACTACTTATTTTCCTCTAAAACAGAAAAATGTTCAGAAAACACTTGTAGTCTCTTCAGTACAAGAAGTGCACTTGTTTTGTGCATTTGTTGGATCATGTCTTTCCATCAGTGCTCAGATTCCACGCTGCTTCTTCTTAACTACAGCAATTGTTTATATGGAAAGTGAGTGCTGAGACTGCTTGAGATATTTGAGATGCCTTTAATGTAATGCAGTAGCTGTCAAAGAGGAACTCATGTTCCAAATGACCATCTGGCTCTCTGCAGGGGCTTAGTAAATCACAAGTAGTTCAGCAGACCCAAACTGAGGAGCACTGGCACTTTGGTTTCTCACTAGAGACAAAGCTGCTAGAACTGCTTCTGCACATGTGTGCTCATTCCAATTCTGCATGTCACGTTGTGGACAAAAAACAGCCATGTTGGCACAGAAAAGGAAAATGATGGGCTGGGATGAGGAAGGGCAAAGCTTGTGGGTGTTTTAGTTCCTTCCTAAAGGATTGGTTCTGTAAGCAAGTTTCCCACCTGGCAAGACAGACAGCCATGTCAGCACAGCAAAGAGGCAGCATGCAGACATGAAGGGGCAAGCTAGGAGGGGAAGCATGAAGGCTGCTGAAAATTAGAGAATACCTAGTTTCCTAGATGGTCTTTGTGAAGGTTTAGCAACTGACCAGTGTCAGTCAGAAAGTGTATGTTAAGCCAGCAACTGTGTAGTACACCTATATTTGTCTGAACTCCCACCTCTATTAATAGACATACTCACTTAGTAAGGAACCCCTGGCCAGCTACCTTTGTTTATTTGTGATTGAGGGCTTACAGAATCACAAAACAGATGAGCTTGGAAGGACCTCTGTAGGTCATGTTATCCAGGCACTCTGCTCATGCAGGGTCACCTATACCTGGTTGCCAGGACCATGGTCAGACAGCTGTACAATATACAAAAATAGCATTCAAAATTTAGAACTCATTCTTTTATTTTCTAAGTATCTTTTCATTGGCGCAGGTGATCACCCACTGATTGTTCAGTTCGCTGCTAAAGAAGCACAGGTTTTGTGTGATGCTGCCCGTATCATCTGTCCTTTTGCAGATGGAATAGACCTAAACTGTGGCTGTCCTCAGAGGTAAAGATTTGAAAAAGCTGGGTAAATATGGGGAAATAGTTAAGAGACTAAAGATGCTTGTCTTCCTTTTCATCATAATTTTTATCTTAACCTAAAAATGGATTTCAGGAGAGTAAGAGCTTTTTAACCTGTCAGAAATGTCTGTGTGGTAAGACACTGTTCTGAGTGCTCCCAGATGCCTGTCACCATGGTGAGACTGGGAAAACTATATGTATTTGCCAACTTGCCTTTTATAATTTCTGAGATACTGAGCGTTGGCTCAGAAATGTCCATCCCATCTCAACAACTGTTAAACGTGCGCTACCAAAAAGAGCTTGCTGCAAATAATTTGCAGAGTGTTTTGAATCATGATATAGCAATTTCCAGAATAATGAGGCAAGTCCATGATGTCTCAAACTTCTGCAACTGAAGGATAGTCTTTAAAATAAAATTATACAGATAAAGTAGTGAAAATAATTTCTTCCATCTTTTATTAAATTTATAAGTATAGTGAATTAGTGATGTACTTCTCACTTAAATTGATAAAGATTTTGTCTTGACAGTGAAACAGAGTAGTAAGATTCTTCCTAACTGGTTCAGTTGAGAACCATCTATTACATGTGTGTCAGGCAGTCTTTTTCTAAATGAAGACCTGAGAAAAGTAGGAAAGTAAAAGATAATATTACAGTGCAAATAAATTTTATTTCTCTATTCTAATTAGGTTTTCTTGACCTAAAACTATAGTATTTGAGAAAGCCTTTATGAAAAGATCTGAGGCTTCTGCATGGAAGTATTGGGGTTTTTTTAAGCTAACTACAGTTAAGTATGTCAAACTGTCTGTTCCTTTTAGGCCAAAAATACATGCTTACATTTGAATCGTTTGTTTCTTGTGCAAATTAGTTTCAAAATAACAAAAGTTGGTGTACTTTATGTGCCTTTATAAGAAAAATTATTTTAAAACTTCTGCTGTTAAGTGGAAGCAAAGGTTATTTTTGCCAGTCAAAATAGTGAGACCAGAATATCACTAAAATAATATCCTCACTTGCACTTCAAAAAATCCTCCTTTTCAGTACGAAGTTGTCATCTATTTAAAAGAGATCCATGACAAGGGGAAGGGGAAATTATTTCTTTTATGCATGCACTGTAGATTAAATTTTAATTTATTTTCCTTATGAGTCCATTCTGTCGACAGAAAATTGAACTTAAAGAGATTAGTAACTTGTCCAAAGTTCTAGTAGCACAATGGAGACTGAACCAGGATCTAAAAGCTGTACCAAACTGCAAACAAATAATTGATCTACAGCCAGCACTATCTCTGTTCACTTAACCACACATTCTGAAGGTCATAACAAAAGAAACTGATGTACGTGACTGATATTGATCTGCATTTCTTCAGATGTAGAATATGAACGTTCTTTTTCTTTTAAAGATGGGCGATTTCAGAAGGTTACGGTGCTTGCTTAATAAATAAACCTGAGCTTGTTAAAGATATGGTGAGACATGTACGGAATCAGATCGACAACCCTAAATTTTCAGTATCTATTAAAATAAGGTAGGTCTAACTTAAATGCTATTTGTGGTACATTGAAGAATCCTTTTTTTTTCCTTAAAGAATTTAGTGTAATAGTAATAATATTTAAAATTCTGTTAATGCGATACTACACATTGTAGTAATTTCCTTACATGTGAAGACTGCTGAGATTTTTTGACTCAGATGTCTGGGGCAAGTAGTTCAAAACTTAGAACCAGTACAGCCTTTGTCTGCTTATCCAAATAATATACTGTAAGCTAGAGTTCTCTTGCAATCCAAACAACATGAAAGTATAAGTTAAAAGATTAGGGCTTCTATAAAAGAAAAGCAATGCATAGTCTGTATCATCACAAGGATTTGCTTTCTGAGCTATTAGAGAGCAGAGCTACAGTTGCGGTTGGGTATAAAGGGATGGGTAATAAAACTGGGAACTGGTCCCACAGCTGCTGTAAGGAATACATTCTGCTTCCCTACATCAGCTTCTAAACTTCTGCAGACTTGTTTTGCATTGCTTTGTGTGCATGCAGCCCAGAGAAGAGAAGGCTCCAGGGAGACCTTACAGCAGCCTTCCAGTACCTAAAGGGAGGCCACAAGAAAGATGGAGACAGACTTTGTACAAGGGCATGATGTGACAGGACAAGGGGGAATGGCTTCAAACTGAAAGAGGGCAGGTTTAGATTACGTATTAGGAAGAAATTCTTTACTGTGGAGGTGGTAAAGCCCTGGAGCAGGTTGCCCAGAGAAGTTGTGGATGCCCATCTCTGGAAGTTTGTAAGGCCAGGTTGGATGAGCTCTGAGCAGCCTGGTTTAGTGGAACATCCACTACCTCCCCATATCAGGGGAGTTGGAACTGGATGGTCTTTAAGGTTGCTTCCACCCCGAACCATTCTATGAATCTATGAACATTCTTGATCCATTATTTAACCATATATCCTATGTGCCTTTTGCTATTTGTCATTTCAGTTGCAACTCAGTTTCCAGTCCTTCTGGAAAGGGGAACTATTATAAATTGGATTAGCTTTTTTCCCCACAAAATATGCAAAATCATGGTGCTGAATTTAGTTTTTTTGGGTACCCTTGCTCAATCTCTATAAAATTTACCATGTATATTACAGAGATGTGATATAATTGGGAAAAGTTAAATTAAATACCAGTTTCCATACACTAAACTCATATATCTTAAAAAAAACCCCAAAAATCAAACACTGTATTCCAACAGTAATATTGTCATTATACTATTATTTATGGAAATCTGTGGTAATTCCTCCTTATACTTTTTATATAGGCCAGGAAATTTACTTCCTACTTCTTTCATTCCTTGAAATTTTAGGATCCATCACGACTTAAAAAGAACAGTTGACCTGTGTCAAAAAGCTGAAGCAGCTGGAGTTTCATGGATTACAGTACATGGGAGAAGTATAGAAGAAAGGCATCAACCTGTACATTATGATGCAATTAAAATAATTAAACAAAGCATGTCTATACCTATTGTGGCTAATGGAGACATTAAATCTTTAAAAGATGCTGAAAATGTTCATCACTTGACAGAAGCAGATGGTAAGATTAAACATACTCTATTTTCTAAGTAAACTTACCAGATTTCAAGGTATTTATTTTGAATGTAAGTAGGACATGATTTGAGTGCTTTCTCTCCTTGAGGAGACAAATAAAAGAGGATATTTTAGATGCCTTAAAAACTCATAAGCAGAATCACTGGTAATCATCAGAACACTAGAGCACTGCTATTCAAAGCCACAAATAATTATTTCCAAGGCAAATTACAAAAGCTCTGTGATTAATTATGCTATGTCATCACTCAGTAGTGGAGTTCAGGGGGACCTTCAGACATTCTGTCTCTTTATGGAGCTGATCATCTTTTCAAGAACTGTAAACTTCCACTTGGAAATCTCTACTTCCTGCACATGGGAGCAGATTTCTTACAGTAAGAACACCGTGGAAAAGGGATATACTGTTAAGCCAGATGGTTAACTTCAAGGACACAGTGAGGCATTGCACTTTCATTTCAGTCATAAAATTTGGGGATTTTTTGCAGTTATTTAGTCACAATAGATTCCTGCAACTGTCTGTGGTTTCAAGACGGTATGGAAATTCGGTATATGTTCTAAAAAGGTAATCTCTATCTACAGACTTTGTGTCTTCCAGCTAGAGAAAAACAGGAAAGAGAACAGCAGGTTTCCACTGACACTGTTGCTGTTTAATAGCTACAACAGAAATTGAACTGAACTGCCATGCTGCTTATAGTGACTTTCCCCCCAGATACAGAGCAGGAAGGAAATGCATAACACAAAAAAAGTTCTCATAGTCCACCTGACCTTCTTCACTAGTAAAAATATTAAGCATTCCATTTTTTCTGTTATGGACAATGACAAAAGAAATTTTTCATTTTTGATCATCCTATTTTTTTAGAAAAGACTGAGTGTGACAGATTGTATCTTGATAGTGCAGAAAAACAGAATCCCTTAATCACAGAAAAATTACAATAGAACTTGTATGGGTTTATCTGACAGTATTGGATTAGAGTTGCAAATACAGTACATGCTTGTTCAGAAAGATTTACTGCAGATCAAGAGTCCTAAAATGTACTTAATTGAGCCATTGAGCTCTTAGTGGAAGGACAGTGAATAGACTGAGTTGCACAGAAAACTATTGGTCCTCTTGTGTCTTTCCATCGTAATTTTATGTTACAAAGGTCATAAATGTGTGAAACTAATAAGAACAAAGTACTAATTAGTTGCAGTTTCAAAAGAAGGGAAGAAATGCTTCTGTTACCTCTGTTTCGTTTCAAAATTTCTGGAATGTGTTGATAGGTGTTGTAGATACTCTAAGGTTTGCCTTGTTCAATGGATTTCTGTGATACAGCTGTAATACTCATCCCCATTGTTCTCCCGTTACTATCTGTAAGCTTTGGGTGGGTGTCCTAAGGGGTGTTGTACAAAATCTACAGGAAGGTTTAGCATAAAATTCAAACTAGAATGTAACTTACTGCTTTAATTTCCGATTTGAAGGTGTAATGGTGGCTAGAGGACTCTTGGCAAATCCAGCTATGTTTGCAGGATATGAAGAGACACCTTTTCAGTGCATCCAGGACTGGGTTGACATTGCTCTTGAGCACGGAACTCCTTTTACGTGTTTTCACCACCACTTAATGTACATGATGGAGCGCATAACTTCAAAACAAGAAAAAAAAGTTTTTAATGTTTTATCAAGTACCTCAGCAGTACTAGATTATCTGAATGACCATTATGGTTTGGGGTAAATGAAAGTATGTTAGTCCTATGTAAACTTGTATTTTGCAATTGTCGATAAACTAAAAAGTTTTCATTGGGTTTTTACTTTTTAGTCACATTTGTATATTGTGTAAGTATTTTCAACATAGCAAAACATTATCATTTGGATGATACTTTATATTTTTATGTCTCCATTCTTCACTCTAGAGAATATTCAAGATTCTACAAATGTGGAATTCTACTTACAATGCACTACTACAGAGAGGATTGATTATCGTAAGGCCCCAGTAATTTAATTTTTCACCAGATAATTGCTCACAGCAATATGATTGCAAAACTAGGGCCTTTCTTACATTAAACCTCCTAAAATCAGGACTAATTATAATGACAGTAATTTCAGACCAAAAGAATACAAAGGGAGCAACTGTAGAAGTTTTTGCTTTAGATAACAAAAACTTGAAGCCCATCATACTATCCTTTTTTAAATTTGACGTTTCTTTTGCAGCCTAAATCTTTGTAACTTATTATAACTTAGGAAAATTTCACACTTCTTATAGGAAAAGAAACACAGAATAGATAAACAATTATGGAAAGAAGGAAGAAGGAAAATGAAGAGGGAAAGAAGAAAAAAGGAAAATGGAGATATAGTTTAAGTACAAACTTAGCTGAATCTAAAGAACAAGACTTTTAAGTTCAATCTAACTAAATTCAGTTTGGTATATCTGCCATAGCATAATTGTATACTAGATTAAACCCCTATCATCTACCAAACCTGAACTTTTTAGGTCAAAGAAAAGCTGACAGATTCTCTCAGTGGGGCTCTTGCAGTCCTTTCTGCCTGCTGGCATGTTGCTTATCAAAGCATGACAGCCACTTGGCTTTGAATCATTATATAGGAGTGAAATAGTAAAAATTAGAACAAGATAATAGCATTATACACCAGCTACATTTGTTCTGCAAGGGAAATTTCACAAAACTGTACAGTACAATCATTTGTAATCAAATAATTTATTTCTTTATATGTTTACACAGAAATTAATACCAAAAATTGCCCAGTTTTCTGACTGTGGTTGTTCTATGAATATACATGCGAATAATTCCAAATTTTCTAAATAAATTACTTGGTTTTGTATGCAGTTGTAATTTTTTTATTATACAGCAATCTGGAGGAAGGAAGCTTGCTTTTGATGCTACTCTCCAAATCTTTTCATAGGTCAGGTATCTTAGATTATCACAATTTCAATGCAATAGCATAAAATACTTGATTATTTTTCATAATGAATATGTCTGATTTAGGCATATAAACAAAAGTTTGAAAGGCATGACCCAAGTCATCAAGTCCAGTTCACTATTTAAGGCAGCAAAGTTACGTAACTCTTCTGATGTGATCACCTTCCCGATGTGCTAACAAATGGAAAACTACAGACATGGTTTGCTCTCCTAAGCTAATTGAGACAACCTCTGCAACCATTTTTGGTGTGTCTCCATTCCTTCAGACAACTATTTTTTCACTCTTCTGGATTGTAATGTTTTATTGACATTAGTTGGGCACAGTTCTGTATAGCATTCCAGGTAAATTCCCAGCAGTGTCTTCTGCAGTTAATACTACTTCTAAGACTTCACTTTTCCTTAACTAATATTTATCATGTAAATTATGAGCTCCCAGTTTTAGAGCAAAAGTTCTTACTTCCCAACTGCATGACTACGTATTTTGTACTGCCAAATTTCCAATATAAAGTTCATCCACTTATGTTGCAACACTATTCTACTCAGTTCTGAAATGCCCCCAGCCTCCTCTGAAGCAAAACTATGCAACTGAATTGTAGAAGAAAAAGATTTGTGAAAGTATTAACTAAGCCCTTTGTTGCCATTTTCTTGAGTTTTATGATTTGGCTAGCAACTATTATATGTAGCAAACTGTCCCATTAGCCTCAAGGAGCAGAGAAGAATAATTTATTATATATAACCAACACAAAGGCTTTCTTTATTTTTTCTATAGTAGTGGGAAAATTAAATTTTAGAAGACTGGAAATACCTTGACCTGTTTAGGAACTGAGTACTTGATGATTTTGAAGGCAGCAGTTGTTGTGCCTGTGTGAGATTAATCACAGAGATTTCTGCCTGAAGTGCAAGACCTAGGTTACTGTTAATATTGGTAATAATTATGGAGTGCTTGATCTGGCCTTTTATGTATCATAAAAGTCAATGGAAGTTCATCATCCCTTTTCAAGGGTGAAATGAATTGTTCACCTTCCATTCTGAATTCATATGCATCTGAACATTCTTCACTGTGTTTCCATAGAATAAACTGCAAAGTTTGGAGCCTTTAAGCCATACTTTGAACACAATACTGTTCCAATATGCACAAATTGCTAAGGATGAGAGTTATTCAGCTACCAGTGTTGTTTTTAGAATATGGTCATATTTCTCATTTTAATACATTTGAATATGGAAAAATACTAATTTCCAGTTTAAAATCACTGGATGTAGTCTTTCTCCTGTATATGTTACTTTCAACTTCACCAGGTTATCAGTCTTTCTATTTTCCAGTTTTTAAATGTTGTAACAAAAGTACAAAGCAAGTGACATAAGATGCAAAGCAGTGTTTCCTATTTTAGGTTCTTTGCCTCCTGTAACTGATCCTGTTCTTTATGTTAAACCCCCCTGCACAACAATACCATATTCTCATAATACTGCTATGCTTTTGCAACTTTTATCTTGCTACAGTAACCCCAGTACTCTCACACAGCCTATAGAATTCCATTTTCTCTTTTGCCTGGTGTTAAATTTCTTAAGTCTCTTGGGTTTATGGTTGGGCAAAAGCAGTGTGTGATGATAAGGCTGTCACAGAAGGCAAAACAGAACAGAACAAGTTTAAACTTTCCTTTTGTTTCAAAAGAGAATTAGTTGATTTCACTCCTCCAACCAGCTGTTAATATACAGGCATTTCCTATTTCTGCTTCTGAATACTTTGTCACGTCCCTGACGGAAGAGGAAGGTATTCCTTTTAACTGTAATGCTTAAAGGTTTGTAAATTTTTTTCACTAAAGCAGCCAGCCATTTTATATATATATACACATATATATGTGTGTGTGTATATATATATATAGTATGGCATCATATTCATCATATGGTGGTTCAGTATATGAGAGATATGAGAGATAGCCTTAGATCAACAACCCAGATTCTACAGCTTCAGTTAGAATTCCTTCCAGGAGCAGCAGAGTGCACTCAACAGGAGAAGAGATGTGTCTTTTCTTCAGATCTCATTTTGGGTTGGTGGGGAACATGCATCAGCTTCAGAGGAAGTGCACAGCGATCACATTCATAGTGGGCCTTCCTGAGATCTTATGGAGCCCCTAAAGTGAAAAAGTGATTCCAAGTTTCTGGCATCGGGGACAAGTAAATACAGTCCTATCGGTATGAGGCTATGCTAGTGGGAGAGCAGCTTACAGTGCTAGAAAGAGGTGAGTAAGCAGCTCAGAAATGGAAACTGCTCTGTAATTAAAGGGAAGTCTTTATTCACGTTTTAGCAGCTTCAGTGAAGTATAGTGGCTGTAGGCCAATAGCTAAAATGTAATAACCAGAACATTCTAAGATGTGTTTTGTTTATAGTGCTGATTAAATATGTTTATGAAAATGTGTTGGAAATACTACTTAAAACTGGGGCTATTCCTACTGTGTAGATTGGATTGAAATGACTCCTTGTATCTCTCTCCAGTATTTGTTGTGCATAAAAAATTATTTGGGATGTAACCTTTCACCCAGACATTGCTCGGCAGCAACTAGAAAAATGTTGACACACTGGCTCCATCCCCAGGCTGCAGACCTGGGAAATTTTAAGTAAACAATTTCAGATTGTGAGCAGCTGCAAACAGCTCTGCTCAAAACTGCTTATGCAAGAACTTCCCACCCCATGTCAGTTCCAATGGATTAGAGTAACAAAGAACTACTATTCACAGCATTTTATCTCTCTCATGTTGATGAGACTTAGTTGGGAAAGAATTCCCCAAAGCAAGTAGTTGTATCAAAGAGTGCTGGTGATGCCCAGGTAGACAAGGTAACCTCTTCCACTGACAGCACCTCAGCATCTGTAAGGATCAAAAGGAAAAAGTGATCAGAGCATGTCCTTCTTATGCAGGGGCAAAGGAGAGCTGCATGGAAACAATGTGTTGGAGCCTTGGTATGCAGATAAAATACATTGCGCAGGACAGGGTTTCCTGAAGGAATACTGTTTTATTCATGAGGCCCAAACAGGCCTGTTTGACCGTGTTTGAAACTTGTTCTGTTGTTACTTGTGCTGTCTTTATGAATACTGGACCTGTTTTCCTTGAGAAGACGATTTACTGGGTCTTAATACATTAATGTGTAGCACATGGAGGCGGGAATGGATGGACACACGCAGTATTTTAATTGAACTTTAGAAACTCATGATAATGTTGGAGAGCAGAGTTTAACTCCCCAGTCGATTAAGCTCCAGTCACGGAGCGGTGGGATGATCACAGCAGGATTCCGCAGCAAAATGCTTACAACCATTCCCTAGATAGGAAAAAGAGAATACTCATTTGAACCCTTCTCAGCGCGTAGATCTGCGCGTTTCCCAACAGAGGTGCGGCCCCTTGGTAGCTCCGCGCCCGCCGTCGTTCTCGGCCCCCCGCTCCGCAGGCGGCACCGCACATGTGCCCGGACGGCCGGGCCGGCCCGGGCCGAGCGCGGCCTCTGCGTGCCGGAAGCCCGGGCTGGACTCTGNCGCCTCGCGGGGGCTCTGCCCGCCAGGCCGGCGCGGCCCCGGGCTGTCCCGGTCCCCATCTCCCTGTCCCGGGTGTCGATCGGGAGAGAAAGTCAAAGCCGCCCGCCTGAGCCGCCCGTTCCTCCGCAGGCCACCGGGACGATGACTTTCCAGTGGACGGCAGTGGCTACCTTCCTGTACGGCGAAATCGGAGTAATTCTCGTGCTCTGCCTGCCGTTCATTTCTCCGCTAAGGTAGGAGGACTTAGGTGTGCTGAGCAGCACAGCTTGCTCTTCTCACCAGTTTGGGTTTATTTTATGCCACTGTTTCATAAACACGGAGCTTTGCTGCATCCTAAACTAGTTGTAAACAAAGCCGAAGGAATGCTGTTTGGGACTCGAGTATCAGGAGCTGCAAGAATCGCAAGCCTCTTTAAGGAGCTTTATGTTTTCTATGCAGTGCTGATTCATCCAAGAGCAGCGGTCAGGGTGTCCAGAGGAGCCCCCTGCTTTGCTTGGGCAGGTGGGACGGCTTCTCCCAGAGTTGTGGGAGAAAGGCATCTGGCAGTAATAAATGAGAGTGCAGTTTTTTCAGCAGTTTGTCAGATTTGTGAGGTGCAACTTTATGTTTTGGTGTACACTAGGCATTGTGGGTGTTGAACAGATAAGACGTCAGATACTCAAAGCAAGCGGCAAACTGTGTGTAACGGCTGCAAGAAATTTGTGATCGCTTGTTTAAAAAAAAATGGAGCTGAGTTTGAAGCAGAAAGTTCAGGACTACTGGAATAAAGGCCTCTGTAACACTCTGTAAACACACTCATATATAGATTAAGAAAATAGTACTACTTCTGGAACACAATACAAATATTAAGAAAATAATAAATTCTTGTAAAATAAATGCATACAGTAAGGGAAAGAAACAAAATTAATTTATTACCCTTACTGTTGGCAGAGGCCTGACTTACAACATTATCTTGTTTCCTGTAAGTTGCTCTTCAAATTTGGTAATATTATTTCCCTACAGGAAATAAAACTAGATTCTCTGCAGGAGGTAGAGAAGCAGACTTATGATTTCTTTTCAGAATATCAGGAAGGCTTAAAAGAAGAACTCACAGTCCCCCAAAACAACAAGGAGAGCAAAACTTTAAAGCTGTCTCACCAGTGCACTGTAAAAACTGTTTCATGTTTGTTTCCTGCATCTTTAGATGTATTTAGAATGATGTAGCTTTTACTGTCCTCTTAAGGAGCAAGAGTTGTTGTGGATTTAACTACTTAAACCTGTGGAGGAGTCTTGAAAATGACTGGCTCCTCCGGAGCTGGTACCAATGATTAGGCATGTTTCCTCAGCTTGAGAAATTGAAACTGTTCTGAAATCTAATTCAGCTTCTGGCTTTTTACAAGCTGGCTTGCAAGGAGTTCAGCATTTCAACATAGGCTATTGAGTTGTATTTCTTATTGTTTTCTAAGCAAAAGTGCAACTATGTAGAAGAGAGGAGTATTATGGGAGTCATAATCATCAGATTATTAATGGCTTACGTGAGGAAACGAGTTGCAAGAATTTCTGCACGCTGATGTCACAAGCAGAATACTTTGGGAGTACTGAAATATGTTTCACTTATGATGCAAACAGAGTCCAGTGTTTGTGGCTGAAAAGCAAATTCGTAATGTGCAGCTTCACCAAAATTTATTCAAACATTAAATACAGTGCTTTTAATTATATGGAAAGGATAGCTTTGTGTGCTTTGTTTGGAGCATTCAACTATTCCTCTGAACAGTGGTTTCTGAAAGAGGGAAATCACTTTATCCCTTATGTGGTATATGCAATTAACTTCTTAACAAAACTTGTAGGAATCTTGTGGGGTTAAAAATCAGATTGAGCTGTTGTGACAGTACCAGGGGCAACAGCTCTGCCTGACACATCTTGGTGGCCTGGGAGCTGGTTCTGTCAGCAGTAAGGCATGCATGGTTACTGACAGGTGGGGAACTGCTGTTCTTGGAAGTTTTGATTTACTCAGTTGTCAGTCTTCAAATGGATTCCTTATATCTCTTGTGTGCACATTTTTTTAATTTTTTTTTTTTTCAAATTTGCTAACAAGTTTATAGGTTCCTGGGGAACAAGTAAATTACAGTATAAAAAATGCAAATACACAAAGAGGCAGATCAGATCTGTTCTACTAGGTGTAGTTCATCTAAAATGGTAGCTAGTATTATAGTATGGAAGTTTTATATTTATGACTTTTGTCACCAAAAGGAAGAAAATGTGAATGTCAATTCTTGTTGAGGAAAAATAAATGTGAAAATAAAACACAACAAGATTTTCCAGTAAAGAGATCCATATTTTTAGCCTGATTATAACTTGGCAGTGTTGTTTATCTAAGGTCGTACCTCAAAGAATCACTTCTTAAATGAAAGTCAGCATGGAGCTTGGAAAATTGCATGTTTAACGAGTTAGTGAATTGGCTTTGTTTGAGTTGTAGCTTGAAGTAAGCTTTTTGTTTGATACACACTGTGGCTGTCAGCTATAAAAAATTCCAATTCTGCTAGAAGACTTAAGTGAGGTTTTTGCATGCACAATGCAAAAACATTTTAATTCTTTCTGGTGGAGAGCTGGAAAGAGCTATAGGAGATGATGCTACAGTTTCATTTAAATTAAATTCTTAGTAGGTTGGAAACCACTGTTAGAGGGCAAATTTTAACAGTCTCTGGTAAGTGTAAATAGTCTTAACAAAAGCAGGAAATTTTACCTCATATAATCAGATGGTGAGTGGTATGTCTGTGTTACATCCCTATGGCATGACTAGGTATTGTTTCATTTGTGCAGTAGCACTGATTCTAATGTGCAGCAAATGACAAGTAGGTGCTCTGTTATCACTTGTTTCAGTTCATTTGAGCACATCAGATGCTTTTTGTTTGTGCTGCAAGTGTGACTTCTGCCACAGCCCTTCATGCAGCAATATCAAACAGACAACTAATTGTTCAAAAAAAGAAGAAATCTACATCACCATTGGCCTCACCAGAAGTCGCTTCTTTAGCCAGCAAATTTATGCTTGGGAAAGAGGCTTTAACCCTTAACAAAATACGAACACAAGACTTGTCTTTTTTTGTTGTCATTACAAGTTAGAATGTAATAACAGTCCTTGTACTTCAGAGTTAATAGAGATATTAGTAAATAAAAAATAAAAATTATGGAAAGCATTTTACAGTCTTTACCCTATCCCTTGTTATAGTCAGGACTGAATACAACGTAATGCTAGCCTAAGTATAAGCTAAAATAAAACACATCTGCAGAGTACCTGCTATCGTACAAAAAATTTGCAAGTATTAACAACAAAAAAAGAGAAGTTAGATTACTGGAAAAGTTAACATATGCCTGAATTATATTGTAATTAAAGCAGCTGTTTAGAGACCTTATACAAGTCTCTTATCAATAACAAGACTCTCTTCTGTGGGGTTGTAATGCTCTTCTTTTAGTGCTTAATTATTTTTGAATAACACAGTTCTGTTTTACAGATGGCAGAAGATTTTTATGTTTCCTCTATGGAGCAAAATGGCAGTATTTTGGAACAAGATGTTCCTTACAATAATAGTTTTGTTGATCGTCTTGTTTCTTGGTAAGTGTTAGATAATTTCTTAACAAATGGGTAAAAGAAACCTGGTACATTGAGTTTAAATCAGTAAACTAATGGAAAGGATTCAAGCCTAGTGTAAGTCAGCTAATTTATTGAAAAATTATACAATGGAATGAAAGAGGAGAGGGCTAATGCTGCATCCACATTGGGAATCCAAATGCAATTGTATTATACTGAGTGAATGAGAAGAACAAATGGAGCTTAGTCTAGGCTGCTGCTTGGTTTCCCTTTCTCACACAGGTAAATTTGTTTGACACCAGAATTTGGCTGAGCTGTACCTCATGCAGCAGATGGCACTCTTTCTTTTGGTTGCTGTTGAAATAGAAGACCAGAATATATCAAAGCACTGGGCTGTTTGAATACTTTTGCTCAGCACAGATAAAAAACAGCTGCTGGCTTAATTTGTTATGGGTAGATCCTAAGGTCTGTGAAGTAAGAGTAAAGCTTTAATGGTTACCATATGCCTGAGTGATTTCATTTAATGTCTGTCCTGACTGTTGTGTGGTAGGCATCTCCTGTATTTCAGCAATGAAAGCAGGTCTCCTGTGTTTCAGGGATATTAAGTAGTTCTCCATGGATGAGTGTTTCCAGTGCCTTAGAATATACATGCTGCTTAATTCCAGGCTGCTTGAAATAGAAAGAAAAATTACATGGTTTTATTTTCTGCTGAGGGAAACATACAGATGCACTTGCATATATAACAATTCAGACTAGGCTATAGGACTATATTCTTAATATTTGAAGTACCAGAAATGCAAATAGACTGTTTTATTATTTAAGATTATGTTTAATATTATTCCTAAAAGTAGGTCTTCAGTGAATTGCTTAAGATTGAGAACTAATATATTTCATTTACTCTGTTGAACTGCTGTTGAAAACTTTGACCAAAGTTTGCTTTTGACTTGGTGATGGTCATTGATTTTGTGGAAAGACAGAATAGGGCTAGAGGGAAGCAGTGATGAGATACCTGCCCCGTAGCTCGAAGTGACAGGTTACTGCAGGCCTAGACTTTTCCTATAGCACAGGGACATGAGTTTATTTGCTCCTAGTCTTCAATGCATCATTTGAAGCTTCACTTCAGGGGTTTTTTTTAATGTCTAAATAACTCAGACATATGAGAGAGACAGTCATGAGTGATGGTAGTCACAGGTGCTTTTCTTTGGAGTTGATTTTGCCTGCTCAGATAAATGCAACAGCAATTTAATAACATCTGGCCAAAATATTCTGCAAGAACATGTCATGAAATGTGTGTATTTATTGATGTGCAGGAGGAGATTTAAGGTGCTGTATTGGTTGTAGGAATGTCTGATGATCTTACATTTAAAGATGGTAATATGAACTCTTAACAGGGTTAGGTTTGGGGTTTCTGTGGATGTAAGTCCTAATTAATTATTTTGTCCTTTGAAAGTTTGCAGTGCACTGGCCGTTTTGCAGAGCTATCAGAAGTATGTGATGGATGAAAGGAAGCTGAAAGATGTATGAAAGGCAGATGAAAGAAAGCTGAGTTGTAGCTTTCCTTCTCCGTTCTTTTTATGATCTTTTTACAGTTAATAGTTACTACTGATGTTACTACTGCTGTGTTGCTACAGTCTTCCTATTTTAATGGCTGTTAAATAATTTTTTCCCTCTATGATTGAAGTATAAAGTAGACCCTTCTGTCATTACTAAAACACATGCATATCTTTAAAAAACTCTGTGTAAAGCAAATAGTTGAGAAAATACTGCTTCTTTTCACTTCTCTTTCTCTTTTCTCACTGTTTGTCCGCTGGGGAATTTTAGCTCAGTTGTCAGCAGTGACATTTTGGCGCCATAGAGTCTTTGGTAGCATCTGTAGAGTGAGTTGTTGCCTGATCCCTCGTGCCTGGGTCAAAACAAGTGTTTGAAATACCTGTTGAAGCATATTTTGGGCAATGGTTTGCCATATTTCTGGGAATGTTCTAGAGCACTTCATAATTTATCAAGACCGATCTTTAAAATGTATGGATAACATAACTGATGTCACTTTTTGTCCTATTACTGTTTGCTGAGCAGAAAATCGATGTACGTATTTCTAGTACTAAAGTCTGGTTTAGCATACATGCACACCCACAGATGTGAATAAGAACAGACTGTTTTTGTTTGCAGATGCTATTAGAGAAGTCAGGAAATACTCATCTGTTCATGTGAATGAAAAGGCTGCAAATGTCAACAGCAGTGCCTTTGATCATATTCAGATGAAACTCTTTCGGTCGCAAAGAAACCTGTATCTCTCAGGTTTTTCCTTATTTCTTTGGCTGTAAGTATAACATTTTTCGAATGTTTACATAGTATGTTTATTACAGGAACTATTGCACAAAGTAATTGTAAAGTAAAGGTCAGAAGGACAATTTCAGGAGATTAAAGAATTAATTGTGACCAGGTTGGCTACAAGGCAAGTAAGATCAGGAAAAATAATACCTTACAACTGTTTGAAGATTGGAAGGATATGTGAGCAACACATGGAAAGAAACATTTTGAGTGCTGGAGAAAACATGTATTTTTGCAGAAGTTTCTTTGGGGAGTACTCATTCATTTCCTTCCCTAAACTTACACCCTTTGTTTTGCACATGGAAAACTGGAATAAAAAACGGCTTAGAAACTAAAGTACTGTTAAATAATATTGATTATCTAGCAAGCTGGTGTCTTTGCACCCTGCTGTGTTAAGAAGCAAAGCTTGAGCCTGATCTGAGCCACTTCAGCTCAAGCTTGAAGTTAAGAACTGTAGGATAATGTTCCAGCTTTCAAGGAAAGTTTCAGTTGTATTTCAGATCAAATCTTTGTGGCAACTTGCCTATTGTGGTGTTATGATCTTAAGTCTGGTATCTCTTTCAGGATGTCTAAGTTCAGCTACTAAAACAGGGTAAAGGAAAGGGCAGTTCTGTACTGCCCACCTGTAGCAGCCAAGACTACCTGTGAATCAGTAGGCACAACAACCTGCAGATCTTATCAGTTGGGCTGGGAGCACATGAAGTCACTGGACACAGATAATGTGAACAAACAGAAACAGTCATGTTGGTGTGATGATTTCCATTTGTACGTTTTTCTGGTGGCTGGACAACGAGTGTTGGTCCTCTTAGGAGTTCTTCAGTGAGCTGCTTGACATCGCCTCAATACCCAAGAGGAACACAGAACAAGAAAATCACAGACTTGTGACAAACTTCTTCCCCTCAGAGTGATGTGTGGCCATTTTAGCAGACCATTGAGCATAAAAAGTGTCAAGGAAAAATGAATACAAAGCTTGAGCAGAAAAAAAAGTTTGAAAAACAGCTTGTTTGAAAAAACAATGTGGCTGTAGCCTTGCTCAATAGTGGTAGGAATACATCAAGTACTTTGTCTTCCTACAGAAAGGTTAAGTAACTATGCACAAATATGTTTTTAATCTCTGCTCCAAGAGGAATAGCTAGATTGTGTCCTACAAAAGAATTGGAAGCTGATCTCTCAGGATCCTACTTATATTCAGCTTCCAAAGAAGAAAACTTGTCAAGTGACCTCAGTAGATTATTTTATATAAAAGCTCTGATCTTGAAGAGATTTGCTTGAGGTTTTTTGAGCTGCTGGCCTTTCACCAAGATTTAGGAGGAATAAGCACTCCTCCAGTAGTCACTAGACCAAAGGACTTTTCTTAGTAGAGCTGTTTTGCTTATCCGTGAACCAGATGTAATGTCTGTCAGAGAAGCGAGGGGAAAGTGTTCCTTGGGTTGCTTTACCCTGTACTGCTATACCATCACCCAGACAACTTGAGACCCCATCTAGTATGAATGGGTAATTGGATGCCCCTAGTTCATTCTTAGTGTCAGTTTTGGTTCATCTTAGCACATCAGCCAATAGGAGAATTCCACAAGAATGGTATATGGAGATTTCATAAAATGGAGGAGGCTGGGAGCTTGTCACTTCTGGCAAGACAACAGCAGTTATGGGGTTCAGTGATTGCAGAGAATTGGGTACAGGTGAATAAAATTACCTGTCAGAGGGGGTATTGGGGCCAACTGAGCTCCTCATCTGCAAACTCTGCAGAAAAGAGGAGGGTCATAGCCCCTGAAGACTGTCCCCTGGGTGGGACAAAGACACCCATCTGCTAGTTTGACCTGGTCCTCTCTTAGCCCATGCTGAACCAGAGAGGGATAAAAAGGGCTGAAAACTAAAGAACTCAAGAAAACATGAGCCCACTGCTCACTGGTGCCTTCTAGGAGAGTCAGCAGGGTATGTAACATCACTCCCAGTAGCGGAAGATGCAGCTAGGGAGTGCATAGGCCAATTGGGCATATAAAAGTCTGTGGCATCGTGGGATGGCAGAAGGAGTTGGCCAATGTCATTGCAAGGCTTAGTTTGAAATATCACAGTTCTGGGGAGAATCCTGGTGGCTGCAAAAAGGCAAACATTGCACCTGTCTTCAAGGAGGACAAAAAACAGGATGTAAGAAACTAGAGACTGGCCTCCCTGGAAAGGTTATGAAGCAAATCTTACTCAAAGACATTCTTCAGGAACATGAAGGACACGATGACTTGGAACAGCCATCACAAATTTACTGAGGGAAGATGATGCCTGAACATCCTTGTTGCCTTCTCCAGTGAGGTGAATGGCTGTGTTGATAAAGAGCAGAATATCCTTTTTGCAAGGCCTTTGACATAGTGTCTTTTAGTATCCTGATAGCCTAGCTGTGGAGGGACACAGGCTGGAGAAATGGAGAAAAAAGCAGGTGGGAAGTTCCCTGGACCTTTGGGCTCAAAGGATAATAACAATGTGAATTTTATCTGATGCTCCTCAGGGGTCGGTACTGGGCTTAATATTGTTTAATGTCTTTATTAACAACATGGATGATAGGATTGAGTGTGCTCTCAGCAAGCTGCTCACGATTCCAATTCAGAGTGGTTGACATCTTGGAGAACAGTGCTGCTTTTTAGAGGGAGCCAGAAAGGTTGAAGAAATGTGCTGACAGAAATCTCATGAAGCTCAACAAAGACAAATGCAAAGTCTGACATTTTATTGGATAATCATATATAGCATGCAGGCTGAAGACTGGCTGAGTGGGTGGGTAGGAAGCAGTTTTGCAGGAAAAAACCTGGGGATTCTGGTAGAGAGCCAGTAGTGTATTGAGCTGTGATAGCAAGGATGTAGTTAGCAGGTCAAGGAGAGTGGTTATTCCACTCTGTATGACACGTGGGGTGCTGCAGCTGCAGGACTCTGTCCAGTTTTAATTCCCCAAAATACTGGAGTACTACAGTGGGGTACAGAGTAAGTTGGAGGCTGAAATACATGACCTATGAGGAGATGATGAAGGAGCTTTGCTTTCAGCTAAAAGAGACTTTGAAGGGAAAATCCTATTGGTTTCTATGTCTGTCTAGTAGTAAAAAAGATGGGTGCAGTTCATCTCAGTGGATGCAAAAAGGAATGATAAGAGGTAGCAGGAGCCTGAGATGTTCTGACTTGTGGTAGAAAAGTGCTGCTGCTGTCAAAGCAGTTAAGCACTGGAACAAGGACCCTGAAGGATGGTGGAATCTCCCATCACTGGAGATGGTAGGAGCTCAACTGGACAAGCCTCTGAGCAATCTGCTTAACCTGTCCCGCTTTTCATGAGATGGAAGCCTCTTTTGACCTACATGATGCTGTGATTCTCTTTTAATTATGATGTTTTAATGACTCCTGCGTTTGTAAGTTAATAAGCAATAGTAAATTTGCTAACCTGTGGAAAAGTAGTGATGTGGGGACCTTAACTTTTTTATTAACCCCCAAAAAAGTAAGAATAGGAGCTTTCAATGAGAAAGCAAGGAGGTGGAGGGAGGCTTAACTTGAAAAGATCTGTTAATACTCTTCCAGTTATGCAAAAGCCAATTACTTGGCTTTTTATTATATATATATATAAAATAT
>VXBC01000601.1:820995-936243 GCA_013399945.1 Ploceus nigricollis | reverse complement strand
GGTACCTGGGGGTCCTGAGGCAGGGGTGGCTCCTGAGGGTCCTGAGGCAGGGGCAATTCCTGAGGTACCTGGGGGTCCTGAGGCACCTGAGAGGGGGGCGGTTCCTGAGGCAGAGGCAGTTCCTGAGGCACTTGGGGGTCCTGAGGTACCTGGGGGTCCTGAGGCAGAGGCAGTTCCTGAGGCACCGAGGTCCCAAGGCTCTCGAAGAGTTTTCCCTGGAAAGCTGTTTCCAGTCTGTTGACATGGAAGCCATTGACACAAAGGAACATCAGCATGTGACTAACTTGAGATGCTTCTGTTTAAAGGCAGATGTAAGATTAACTGGGTCCTAATATTGGATGGCACGTTGTACACCTCTACCACATAAAGGAATGGTCAGTGGCCTTGAAACAACATGAGATAGTAAGGAGACAATGCAGAGGATCTGTGGGCTCATGGAAAAGTCCAGGTCTTCAGAGATCCCTGGGTTCAACCTCCTGTTAAAAGCAGGGCAATGGACCAGGTGAACCAGAGCCCATAAAGCCAAGTCTGGAGTACTTCCAGTGAGGAAAGAAGTCTCCACTGTTTTCTGGGTAATCAGTTCCTATGGTTAATTGTTCTAATGAAGATTTTTTTTCCCCTTTTTTTTCATTCCAGACACAGCTGCCCCTGAAGAAGCTTGTCCCTGTTTACTCTTGTTCTGTCACTGTGCATCCTCGTGAAGAAAGAACCCCTGTCTTCTCTTCAGCTACCTTTTAAGTACTGGAAAACACAGTAGACCTCCCCTTACCCTTCAAAAATCCCACGCTAATTTCTCTCCCAGTGATGAAATTAATGTCAACACAGGAGAAACATACTATATAAACAAACCAACCCAAACAAATGGCATTTCTCTTAGATAACACTAACAAAAAATAATACATCGCTACCCCTGAAAGTGAAAACAGAATAATCTGTTTACATTGAACCATCTAAATATACAAGCTCCATTTTAAAAATAGTTTTATCCAACAGAGAAGTCCCCAAAAGGATCAGTTAGCAGGGCTTGCATTAGAGGCACAAAGTGGCCCTCCAAAACTCAAGATGAAGCCTACTAGGTGAATACAAGTTTTAGACTAAGACTGCAAGACATTCACTTACCCTGAAGGCTTAGATCCTTCCTTGCTTTTTTATCTCATTGGTCAAGGAAACCAATGAGGCTTTCCCAGTTACACATGATAATCATGTGCCAGCTTTGTTACAACTGAATTAGCAAGAGCCTAGGTTTCATGGATTTTTATTTTTCCAGAAATCTATGTTACTTGTTCTTGACCATTTGATGTAGAATCTAGAGTGAGCCTCAAAGGATGCACCTGTATTAGTGCTGCAGTTTGGGTGAAGAACATGTTCCCACAGAAAGCCTGGATGTTCTCTGCTTAATTTGCTTGCACTCTCTGTTGTTATGTGCTATGTAGACATTCCACATCTAATATGAGAGAAACTTACTTTAATACTGGAAATACTTGATCTAGAATCAATAATTTTCTTTCTCTATGCTCTTTCACAAGCATAACAGTTAAAAAGACATCTGTGGAAAATTATAGGAAAATCATATTAGCTCTGCATGACACAGATAATTATATTAGATTTTGCACTTTACCCTGCAAGTTTGGTAAATCAGGTTCATCATTGTGTTAAAGATGCACATATCACTGCCAGTAATTAGAATTAAAAGGGGTGCACAAGAAGGTAGAAGTTAATAGAACAGGATGTCTTTCCAAAGGGCACAAGGCATGCCATTCACAAGTGTAAGTCAACAGCAATCATTCACACTCTCCAGCAGTCAGCAGGCAGAAATTCTGCCTTCCAGGCACATATGATACAATGCTTGGACTTGCTACCTTCACAGGGAAATAAAGTTATCAAACACTAGTGTCATTGGGCAAAAGCACCAAATTTCTAGAAAATTTAAAGATTCCAAGTCATCCACCTCAAAAGGAGTGCTTTACAATGTCATTTATATCAGTCAGGCCATGGCATTGCTGATGCAAAATAAATCTGGTCCCATGCAAGCAGCTGCTTTCTGACACTGCTGAGGACCTGCAGCTTTCTCCTAACATCAAAATACTTAATGAATTTTTTTACATTTTTATCAATTTCCAATAATAGAAAAACTGCTGTCTTTAGCAGTTATTAGCTCCATATTCAGCTAATGTAAAAGCTGTGTCAATTAACCTCATGACCTAAATTATGTTATGCAGGGTCAGCTAGCTTACCAGGGAGAAGGATGCAATAGTTAGCTGAGTCAGACAACCATTTCATTAAGATTGTTTCAGTTGCACGTTCTAATAAAGGCAATGGCATGATGAAAAAAATTGTATCATTTTTTTAGCTTATAAATTTTAACCTAAAAGTTCACATATAGACTTTTTCTGACATATTACAGAGAATCTACTGATGACTTCATCTAACCTCCAGAGCATAAAACCACAGCAAAATAAAGTTAAGCCATGATAAATCATGACTGCCTGTGGGCACTGTAGAAATACGACTCCTTTGATGGTCCTGAACCTCCTCACCTTATCATCACTTTATGACACAGCAGAACCCCCATTTCTCTGTCTGGATGCTAAAAGCTTCAAGGTTATTGCTGGTTTTAAGGAGTCTTTTAGTCTGCAGACAATGCCATCCACTGCATTGCTAAGTGTGGCATGGAACATTAAGAGCTACATTAAAGAAAACCAGACATTTATCTCTGTATTTCAGATATAAACTTTATATCATCTTTTACTACTATAGAAAAATATTTGACACGGATATGAGATGGCCCATGACTGTTTATAAGGTTAGCAATATAGTTCTGGCCAGCTGAGTTATTTTTACAGAAAGTGGGCAGGTGCTGCAATACAGTACAAAGATGAGAGAGACAGAGAGAACAGTGGGAAGTAAATGCTGTGAAATAGCACTGGACAGGAGGTAAGGAAAACTAGCTGCAGGTTGAGACAGTGTGGGAATGATGACTTCCTAAACATGTGGGTTGCTGTGCTCCCTAAATCAAGCAATGACCACAGGCCATTTATTTTTCTGTTTTTCAATTAAGCAACTCTTCCCAGACACACTGCTACCTGCACTGGACTAGACTGAAACTCCTGTTTCAAGAGATACTGGTTATTTAAGGAGCTAAAAATTAGAAAATAGTATAAAATAACTGACCCCCTTCTGATGTGATTGGTAACACAGCTGAAGGTATTAATCTCAGAAAAAACAGTACAAATCACAATTTCCAGGTATAAGAGGAGAAGCATTAAAAATATGCTGCACAAAGAATTGTTGGGCCAGTGATGGTGAATTTATTACCATTCTGCAGACTTGACATGTGAGAGATGAGAATGTTTTGAAGACACCTGCTTGACATTTCACATCTCATATCAAATGGGTAAATCCCTGACATATTCCATGCATTTCAAAGACTTCTGGCAGATTTTATTATCCTGAAATTCTCAAAGGCTATTTATGGCTCTTGGAAATAACCTTCAGTCTCTATCAGTGTAAAAACAAGCCCCTGAGAGGCAAATTACTACATGCAGAGTTCTCCTTAGCCATGATTTCTTATGTAGCTTAGTTAAGGTACTGATTTATTGTCTCATGCTGTATGGCCAAGTGTCAACTGTGTTCTGAAAGGAATTAACATATGGAGAACACCACACTTTAATTTTGATACATTACAGAAGTCATTATGTAAAAAATGACAATGTACATCATGATGGATGCACATTTCTCAGTAGAACAGTAATGTACATGCACATAAACACAAAATTAACTGTTATTTTTTATTTACCTAATTCTGTACTTACAAGATCATCCAGCTGCCTTGATATTTGAGTGAAAGAAAAGGCAAGATGAACAGACCAATAGCTACTGACCAAAGCCAGAAAAATCCAGTATGAAGGGAAAATAAAATTCAAGAGGAATTTGACACCAGTGAGTGAATTTGTGGATCAGTCAACTTGACAAAGGTAAAACAAGATTATTTGGAACACAATTTAGGGCATTAATCCACATGGAATAAATTTGTTATATACAGACTTCACAATGCATTGCTCCAACTGTATTTCAGTTTAGTAATTTCTATGTTGTTTGGGTTTGCCAGTGTTTTTGTTAATTTGATTTTGTTGTTGGATAGTTCTTGCAGGTTGTGAGGTTGTTTTTTTCTTTTTTTTTTCGGTTTTAATCTTTAATCCCATTGTTACCTTTTTAGCAACTTTTCAGCAACCAGACTAATTGCTTCCATTGTGCATAAAACACAGGCTCTTTCCTACAAGTTTTATGACAGAATAAAAAGATGCCCTGTCTCCAGTGGTACTTGCAATCCAAGTATGGACACTTCAGCTGAGGAGCGGTTCAGCCCACATGTCCCACTACAGACACAGACACAGCTGGTGAGCTGCTGTTCAGCTACACCCTCTTTTTCTGTGACCATCTGAACTATTTATGGGCATGCTGCAAAATTTACTGGTAATTCCTAGCCCTGGAAAAGGATCAAATCCACAAGTATCAAACTTTTACTTTTCCACTGGTTTTTTTTGTTTTTTTTTTTTAATCTGTCTCACAAAATCAGTAACAAAACAAGTGTGATGCTCCTCAAACTCTGTGCCAGCTGTGAACAAAGGCTGTCAGGTAATTAAGTGTTTAGATTTCACTCAGTCTCAGGTTAAGAATGACTCAGTGGAACTCAGGATAATCATTCTGCACCTAAGACTAATCTGCAGTAACAGGGAGAACTCTGTAGTTAAAGGTCCTTGGAGAATAATTAGCAACATACCAGTAATTAAGGAAATACTAACAACTAGTATGCCTTCAGTATTTTTATGTTCAAAACTTCAAAGCTTCATTGCTCCAGGTCAAAACTAAACTAGAAAGAAGCAGGATGAAATATTCAGTAGGTCATACATGCATTTTTACCAGTTTTGAGGTTTTTGTTTATTTGGGGTTTTTTAGTTTGTAAACAGCTTTAAGACACAATAGGGAGAAGTTCATGCCTCTTGTGCTTCCACTGCCCTGTCTGTGCCCCGATAGGGCAGAAGAATAATTCCTAGTGGTGTGCTTACATAAAAAGACTGTGGGTTGGGGAACAGTCCCAGTTTAGCAGAAACAAGCAGGAAGAACAAGGCAGGGAAGCAGAAGGGGGGCTGGATAGGTCTCTGGGAAGGATTTCAAGAGGGAAGGAACAAGGGAAACATTAGAAGCTGTTTCTTTAAGGTATTTTTTACATCCTAATTCACCAATAAAAATACATTCAGTGTTATGAAACTACAAGTTTGGTCTTAACTGATAGGAACATGAGAAACATGCTTTGTTTCTTCCTTCAGGGCTAAGTTGACTGTTGCAATTAGAAAGACATCCCACCTTTTAAAGTCCGCAAGATATTCTTCCTAGGAACTTTCAGAAGCTGGACTTGAGCTAATGTTGAACTATAACTCTATAAAAAACATCATTAATATAGTTCAGATCTTAAATAATAGGTCACGTGACAAAATATTTCCAAAAATTTAAATTTAACAGTCTATTAAACACAAGTTTATGACAGTTATGTTATAATTTAAAGGTTTAGCCGCATGGAAAGTTTCTTTTCTCTGTCATTCAATAGCAGCTGTTCCCATAGAGTTCTTTTGAGATTTCATTTGAATTTCAACCTTCAAAACCATTATTAAAATTTGGGCCCACTGACAGAGGCCAGAACTTATAACCCACACACTCATAAAACCTACAACTTT
Organism: Ploceus nigricollis; assembly: GCA_013399945.1. Taxonomy (NCBI): domain Eukaryota; kingdom Metazoa; phylum Chordata; class Aves; order Passeriformes; family Ploceidae; genus Ploceus; species Ploceus nigricollis. The sequence goes on along the minus strand of VXBC01000601.1, from coordinate 930,511 downwards.
CAAGCAACTGCAGCTGAAGATTTACCTCTGACAGTTTCCAGTGATACATGCAGGAACCTTGTGAAGCAAGTAAACAGTTTTTCTGCATTTGAAATACACCAAAAGGATTTATAGAGGGAAATAAAAAACAGACACTAAGTTATTTTTCTTACAGATTTTCTGTACCACCTCATATCTTTCATTTTTGCAAGTGAACTAGTATCTGCAATAAAGTTTGAAACACTTGAGATTGTTCTTTGCATTTGCATTCTTATTTTAAAAATTAGAAAATTCTTGTTTAAAGAAAAATGAGCACAGTAAAAGTCTAGATGCGTGGCCTGCCACTGTGTACTACCCACCAACAGGTTATGGTGGATTAAATCTCATTCTCAAACCTGCCCTCTGTGATAGCACCAGCACTGAGAAGAATGATCCTGAGAGAAGTCAATGACAGCTGAGCAATCACAGAATGTGCTCAGTTGGAAGGATGCACAAGGACCATCAGATGTTACCCTCTGGATCACAGTCCCATTCAGACACCATCTTTATCCTTGCCAAGTGCCTGAGCTCCACTCCAACAAGTCCATCCTCAGTGATCTGTTTTCTGTCCCTGCCTCAGAACCCTTGTGTTGTGCAGTCTCAATGCAAACCCAAACCTAAGATGGGAAATGACACAACTGTGAGTGAAGTATGCAACTGCTAGCAAAGGAAGCAGAACTGCCACCCCTCAGAAAAAATCCATTTGTTACAAATGAGCAACTCAGGATATGACATTGGGAGATTCCAGTTTGTGGTGCATTTTTCCACACATTAGCTGAACTGTAACCTACTTGGCCAGCAGTTTCTTCAGGCAGAGATTTTAATTTTTCATGAACACATTGCTCTAATAAAGTACTTGGCATTAGTTATGGCTTTTGAATTAAAATGCATTCATGACATTAAATTTTAAAACCTCTAAGCCATTAATTTTGATCAGCTTTTTTTTTCTTTTCTGGTATAGTGTTTGCAAGAATTAGCAACTAAGTGCATATTTCACCAGCAAAAGAATAAAGGCTGTACTAATAAAACTTACTTTTGCACGTCCCTCTAGAGAATGGCAATATTTTATACAGCAACTGCACAGCAAATGAAAGCCAAAAACAAATTTGCTGTTCCAAATTTGCTGTCAAATATAACATAATAGTTTAACTTATGATGAAGGGCAACTTAGCACACAATTTGCTATCTACATTTTCTTCTGAATTCAGAAATAAAAAGGTTTACAGCATTGCAGAACAGTTCCATAAATTGTCTAGCTCAAGCACTGACTTTAGTACCTATTTGTAAAACCATCTTCCTACAAAAATTTCCAGGTAATAGCTAAATAGCTGAGCCTACTCAGCTGAGGATGCTGATCTGCAATTTCTTCAGGTATGCAAGTCCCTGCAGTTGCCCTACTTTATCTTACAAAAAACCTCCCCTTTTGTCTGCTTTGTTCAGACTAATATTCAAAAGCTCCAATAGTATAAATCATGGGTATTTTAGTCTTTAATATAAAATCATTATTCAGGTACAACTACTGGCCCCACTAACCCTGTTATTAAAAGCAATAATCACCTGCTGACAGTATGTGAGCCCAACCACAGACTTCAAACCAGTTCTCAACTTATCATGCTTCATCTCACTCATCTCATACTCATGAAACAGAGCAGAGTTATGACACTGAAGGTGTATAACAGGAACAGCCAATTTGATATCTAATTCTCATGCTCGTGTCATTCTATTGTTCAATAAACTGCAGTCAGGGAAGTAGCTCAGCTATAGTTGTACATTCTAATTGAATACAATTTACACACTTTATACACCTCTAAGTAGTGTGTCGAATTTGCTCAGCAATAAGAAAGCAGCTCAGTAAAACAGATGTCTGCTTCTCCAACTTCCCCACTTCTTAGTATCAGTTTTCTTTATTACTCTACATTAACGTGCAGACAAATTAAGCATAACATAAGTGTCTAAAAATCCAGCTGTGTTGCAAAATGCTGCTGTAAGGCTAAATTTTTAAGTCCAAGTAGTTTCATAATCTATGTGCAGTTATTTATGAAGGCAGCAGGAATGCTATTTTGACAACCTAATTAAACTTCCAATAATGTCAGCAGGAATCTGATTGCAAAATGGCTCATTTTATAAACATCACTACTTTTATGACTGACAAAAATATGCACAATCAGGTGCCAGCTCCTTCACAAATACATATGGTATAATTTGGGTCACAAACTGCTTGCCAGTACAAAATTCTAAGATGATAAAGGTCTGTCCTCAACCCATAAAAACAAACACAGGTCACACAGATTTCATGGATATTGCTCTTTTGCCCATTCCACATCCATGTAACTTCATTCAGAGGAGTTAACTGCCAAAAAACACAGAAATCTCCATCTAAATCAAGCCATCTCCTGTATACAATACTGGATCTGGAATTACACCTGCACTGAAAACACAAGTGAAGTACAAGACACAGAAAAGATAACTGTTCCTTGCCTATTGCAAACCCACTCTATGGTCTGCATATCACACCGCATGTGAAGAACACACTTGTCCAAAATGTGCTTTTCAAGCTGACTGCCTAGAAGTCTCTTTAAAACAGCACAGGCCATGATGTACTTACTAAGTCTGAAAAAAATGACATTTCTAATTGGAAATGCTCAAGTTTAAAAAAGCATACATGATATCTCACTGTTTAAAGCAGAAATGAACTGTAAATTGCTACCACGTGGTAGCAGCTGCTATGTTGGAAGAAGCCATTACAGCTTTGCTCTGTACAGTACAGGTTAAAACCAAGTACTCAATGTTTCAGCCAGCTCTAGTATGACATGAACACATTTCTAATAAGCTTAAGTACAGGGAAAACATGGTAACAGGGTACTGCCCAACTGCCCACACAAACAGGAGACATCCCAGTAGTTCTGTAGTGCACAGTCTTCCCAGTCACCACGCTGAATCCATTCCAAAATCCAGGGTCAGCTGCTTCTAATCTTGGCATGCACGGAGGGTTGTTGTGGTGGTTTGACTTTTTACAGTTCTATTAAGACCATTTGAAACTACAGTCTCAATACAGCAGGGATGGAAACATACAATTAAAAGCCAGACCTCATAATCCTCACAAACTTAAGACATAGTTTTAAAAACCTCTTACAGATACGTGACTTTAGGTTTTATTAAAAATGAAGTTAAAATCAAATAAAAACCAAAACATAATAGGTAGAACATTTTATTTTTGTCAAACCTTAAATGTAAAGTATATTAAAAAAACATGGTTTGGAATTTCAAGAACAGGAATATAAACATGTATTTTCTATCCCAGAAAAAAAAATCATGCAGGTGTTACAGTATTTGATCATTCTCTACATTCACTGGTATGCAACATCAACTTAATGTTATTCCATAGATACAGAGATGCTGTAAACTGGTACAAATACCAGGATCCTCCGGCCTCACTGTAGATGAAGCAAATCTGTTCTTTGGTAATTGGAGAAGGCTGATTTTCCATTCCAATGCAGGACTCTTAGGAGGCCATATTAGCCACTCAGCTCAGAAAATTACAACTCCTATTGACAGTCTGGGCTACTGTTGTCACAAGAAAATAGTATTAGAGGTATAAATGCAAAGAAGTTAAAATTATTCATTCCTTGTGGTGGCTGTTCCAGGAAAAAAAAGAATCCAACTCTCTCCTCCTCTATTCATCATTTAATCTAGGTAACATTTAGACTCATATGCAAAGGTATTTGCTAGATGGGAATGTACACATGCATACTTTCAGTTTAAAGAAAGAGACCTGTATGGAGAATGGCAATTTAGAGTTACCATGACTTGAAGGTATGCCTATAATAAATTTTAAAGATTTAGTAAACTGGGACATTACAAATCCAAAAAAAGAGTTAATAGATTTTTGATCTTCCCTTTTTCAACAAAGACTGACAGAATATACATATACAGGCTGACATTTTGATTTATCGAAAACAACTTTCACTTTGCTCAGTTTGCAAGTCCTATTGACTAAAATGTAATATCATTCACAACAAAATATTTTCAGTAAGTGAAACAGTAAGCAAAGAAACCCCAAACTAAGCTCAGAAGCTAAGTGGTTTAGAAAGCCTGGAAACACCTACGTGTGCATCAGTGTGTCTATAACTTTTTTGTACACTATATCTATAGACACACCCACACATTTATTTACACACACCCGTGCGCACACGCACACACGCACACACACATGGGGAACCTGCCGTGGAGATCCAGCTATCATCTACTCAGGAACAGAACACATTATTTAAAAATGTGCCTAATTTAACAAAACAGAGAAGAAACTGCTGCTATCAAAATATACAATTTGGATTGCAGACTAGAAGGCTAACAACATTAAAAAAATAGTTTTAAGCAAAACCCCTTTGCTTCTGAATAACAACAGGTATCAACCTGCCATAGCATGAATCATCCAAATAAGATTTTATAAAAAGTTTAAACTGTGACCCTTCCTCATTTGTAAAGTTCTTGACATATATAGTGCGAGCTCTGGTCTCCAAACTGGAGCCCCTTCCATTTTTTTCAATCCATACTTCAGGAAATAAATGGCAGCTGAAGGATTTAGAATCTCAAGTGAGATTTGTGCTTTACCATATACCTGAAAAAAAATTAACAAAAGACAGCATTACTACCCTTGTGGCATTTATAGGAATTTTACTTGCAGGAATAAAACACGCAGGCACTGCTAAAAGAGAATTCTTAGGGAATGAGAAAGTTGCCAAAGAGATGCAATGTGTTACGTACAGGATTTGTCCCACTAAATAACAGCCAGCTACAGCCTTGCCTCAAAGAAAACTCAGCTTTCCAAGGCATTGCATGACCTCTAACATTGAAAGACTGTTACAAAGACAACCAGTTCATTCTGGGAGTTCAGATATATTGTTCATCTCAGACTTTTAAATAGAAAGTTTGATAATTGGAATTATTTTGACAATTCCCACAGGATTTTTCTTTTTCACTCAATCATTCAAGCAGTTCACTGTGAATCAACATGAAAAAATTAAACATTCATGAAATGTATGGGCTTCTCCCTTCCCTCAATATTTCTTCAACTGCTTCATGAAGTTTCTTCTCTCCAACATGAACAAGGTATTGCAGTGAACTTCCCCTTCAGAAGGGCTCTGACCCAGAGAATCAGAGTTAGAAGGTGGGGAATCATGGGACTAATCAATGATTAATGGTAACTACCCTTCCTTTAAATCCACTTACAGTCTGTAAACATATACCACTACATTTTATTAACTGTATCATCAGGGAAAATCAAAACAAGCAGTATTTCCAAGCTAAAACATTGTTCAGATCTCCAAGTTGTAAACAATTCCCTGGTTGCCAGAACTTTTAATTCCCACCAAAACCACAGAAGCATGAACATCAAGGACTTGCAGCAGGAACCATACCTGTCCAAAGTTTCCCAGAAGCGTAGGAATACTGGCCTGTCCAAGTGTCTTTTGTGGTAGCTGAGCTCTAACACTGTTACATCCCATTTCTGTACATTGGGATCCAGGCGCACTTCATCGTATTTGAGATGAAAAGCTTTAACTACGGCAAACAGGAGAGCATTTGGTACAAACATGAAGACTTTAGTGTTTCTTTATTGGTCAAAGAAAATTCCCACCCCACTCTTCCTTTTTCAGAATGAAGCCTGAGAGTAAAATTAACAAGCCAATAATCCAAAGAAGTCAACTACTCACTAAAGGGCACAGTTAAATACAGAGGTCAATGGCTCTCAGGCTATTCCCGGGTGAAGGGAAAGGGCAGCCCCTACTTTTAGATGCACAGATTCCAAGGGAATAGCAGAAACACACTGCCAATTCAAGTACATTCTCTTTGAGGAACAAAGAAGTTCTTTCTGAAAATCTCTGAGCTGTCAAAGAATTAAAAATAATAATCAAAAAGGTATTTCTGAGACCTATGAGTAGGAAGCCTGGCTATCTCCTAAAATAATCTGTAGAAGATTGATAGTAGAATGCCAGTGTAACCCCCAAATGCTGCATAAAGAGTTCTGAGAAATTTAGTAACTGCCAATTTCCCCTGACCTAGTACTCAGTTAAAAATGGTAAATATTAACTCTTATTTTTCTCTTGGGAAGTACTGTCACATGTGAATTAGGTAAAGCCTAAGAATTTACACAGTGAGCATTAAAACCAATGTATTTAAGCCTTGTACAAAATTCCTATCTGGTAACCCAATCTGATGATTTTAGTAGTACTTGAAAAGTAAAACAAGCCATCAGTCTTGTGGAAGCTAGTTATTTTTAATGCCATGGTTGTACCTTCTTTGGATACCACACTCTTAAATTTGTCTTCCACAAAATCAGTTCTCTTTTCCAGATCCATTTGGGAACTTCCTAGAAGGCTGGTATGTGAAATTAGCATTTTTTTTTGTTGACAAATTAACAAATGATCATCTGACTTGTATCTCTGCCAGATAAATTTCCAGGCTTTGTGATTAAGAATGCATATACATTATCTCTGCTATACACTGTTCCATGTATTAATATAACTTCAGAAAAAACAAATGAAGATACACCAGGGCCGTGCATTTACAGAAAACTCCATCAACACCTGACAGTCTCTCTGCATTCAAGTTAAACGTTATTAAGAAGAGGATCCACTTCTGAACCTGAAACAAATCACCATTAAAGCTCACTGATGTGCTCTGGGAGGAACACCTTTAAAATGGTAGTCAAAACAAAATATTCACTCATGAAACAGACAGCACTCAAAACTTCATCACAAACATTCACTTGTAAATGTGAAATTAGGCTGGTTTGGCACATGAATATGAAACAGTCAGGACACCATGCACAAGGAAAACTAAGGAGCACAGTTTTAGAGACTCAGCTAATGAAATGTTCTGGGACAAAGTAATTGCTCCAATAAAACCAGTTTGGCAGGCTCTGGCCCAGTACACATTTTATTGAGGAGTACTTTCTGGTAAGCTGTTTTCCAAGTGACAGCCTTCAATACTTATGAACCACAACAGACCCAGAGACAGAGAAGAAGAAATGCAAACTGCAGATGAAACAATGGACAGCTGCAAATCCCAGAAACTACATTTGTGAAGACTATTGAATACTATAAATATGGCAAAACAATAGCTTCAGATAAAAATGGATACATAAAACGGGACTGATGCTGTCTGTGCTCCCTTCATTTACCTGTTTTAATTTAAAGGATGAGTAAAATCATTGGGGAAAGTTCTGGAAATACACTTTATCAGGAAAATATTTTTAAAATACCATGCTTTGAAGGAATGGAATGCATTTCTAAATTGAAGATGCATTTCAATGCATGAATTAAGACCAGATATCCCTCTTTCACTTGAAAAATGTATGAATTTGCACGCCTTCAGCCTGAACTATGCAGGGTGTGATTGTGATCTTTTGGCATGTTGAGACCAGGAATGTCAAAGCAAGTCAGAACAATTCCTGTGGCCCTCCATACATGTATATATAAAAATGATAAAATTAATAGGAAGCAGCATGTAACTGCTAGCTAGAGCTTCAATATTTCACTGCATTTTTCTTGGATTTGCTTTTTGCAATTGCCATTTTCTCAGTATCTTTATTTTGAAGTGCTATTTCCTTCTTTCATTAGTCTTTCTTGTTAAACTCTCTCCTGTGTCATAGTTTTACTTTCACAACGACTTTCAGGCTCTTTTTCTCTTTCCCTGCTCTTTCTTAATCCCCCTTTAACTGACTCATTCTATTCTCTTGTTCACAGACCCATCCTTAGCTTTCTGTCCCATCCTTGAGTTTTTTCCTTGCTGCTCACCGAAGTAGCACTGTCTTTCCAGATTCTACATCACATACCAAAGAGGGGCACACACAAAACCTGATCAAACCTGTTTCCTCATCACATTGATTGCAAGTGACAGAACTGAACTAAGGTGGGTTTGGGTCTGTTGCCTGGTTTGGTTTTTTTTTGTGTGTGTTGGTTATGTCTATATCTGAAACCACAGGACACCATCAAAAGATCTGTTTTCTAAGGCAACTCCAAACTGAAGCAACAGAGAAGAGAAGCTGACAGATTCCTTAGATACTATGGCCCACCTCTCTGTCAGATGGGTGAACTGTGCCAGAGAAGTGCCTCAAAGCACCACAGATGTGGGGACCCAAAAAACCTGTTCAGATCTATACAATGCTAACATCTAGCTCACTGGAAACTTCAACTTTTTAAAACTCTGAAGTTTTTCTCAGACACCAGATCATATTTTCAACACTTTCTTAGTGGTGCACTAGGTGATTAATCCTCTCTTCAAAATAGCACTAGAATGTGCAGCCAGCCTGTAAACCTGTTATCTATGAATTGGAGGAATACACATTGTCTGCTCACCCTTTTTCTAGAAGACTGGAAAGCAGATTTGTACACCAGCTATTTGTGACTCTTGCAGCTGACAGCTCTTTCCGTGAGCTTCCAGAGATCAGAGCAGAACAACCACAAAGGCATGGGAATATTTACCATCGTGAGGAGCCCAAAGCCTGCTCAGCCACCTGCACCCAACAGCACTTTGGCAGCACTCTGTCATGAGCATAAACACCCTACAAGAAACCCCAAGCACAACAAACCCCAAACCAAGGAACAAAATAAATCCCTTACTTTTTGCAAAGATATCAACAGGAGATCCATCCGGCAGGAGCCATGGCCAGCCCTTGAACTGCCAGGCGGGCCCCTGGACAAACACGGCCACCACGCGGTCCCTGGAACACACAGAGGGATGGACATGGACATGGGCATGGCCTGGGACATTTCAGTCACCTGCTGTCCTAAACAGGCAGTGTGCCTCAGCAGAGCTGTTTCTTTTATAAAGCAGGAGAGCACATTTAACAAGCACACCTCCAGCACAATTGCTTTTCCTCTTGTAAAGAAAAAAAATCATTCCTATGATTCCTCTGGGCTTTCAGCCGTCCCTTTGCAGAAGGCAGCTCAGTTTCTCAGGTTACAATTTTTAGAAGGCTGTGTTTATTTGTGGTCACCATTAATTTGCTTTTGAAAAGTGTTCCAACATTTTCAGAGATAATCTTTTGCAAACGGCACCTGAAACTGGGATGTGCAGATTTAAAAGCCTTTACTCTCAACACTGCTGACTTCCAGGCTGAAAATTAATGAGAAGCAACAGCTGCTAAATTTCTGCAAAGTGAAATTTCAGCTATTTTAAGAGTATACAACCATTACCTGCGGTCTAGAGAAATAAATTTGTGATTAAGATTAAACTTTTGCATTAGTAAAATTTTAAAAACCCCACCTTTGAGAATAAGTTACCTCCCCACATATGGTCTGTCTTTCTCTTGAACATTCACATCATCCAAACACAGTTCTTGCCTACCACAACAAATAATTACCTCTCTAATCTAATCCCCAAATTTAATCTATCATTAAATCCACTAAATCCCAAATGAAAAAGAATAATCCAGGTGAAGTTTTGTGGTCTGGGGTTATTTTTTTGCAGGTTTTATAATGGTTTCCTTGGGTAAAACCAAGATAAAAAACCACACACCACTTCATGTCTCTGGTCAGAATTACTTTAGAAAGTAGTTTAGATGCTTCTTAAGGGTTTGATCATTAAACATTTTAAGTGCTATTTAATATTCAGAATTTTAAATCCACTGATTTCTGATTAGTTCAAGTTCTAAATACAGAGAATCATTGATTTAGGAACAGAACCTTTTCAAAGTATTCCTCTCCATTAAAGTCTAATTTGGAAATGACAAAACCACCAAATATGTCATTGTCCACATCCCAAATCTTCTCACTTGTAAGGAAGAAGTAAATAATGCACGTCATCAAATAACAAAAAGATGTCAAACAACAATAAAAATGCTTCTCCAGAGTTTTTCAGTTCAAAGAGAGCTATTTTTTATAGCCTTGAAAAATGGGCTACAGACCAAATAATCCATTTTCAGCTTTTTCATAAAAGTAAAAACTATCTACAATTCCCTTTCTGCAACCAGGGCTCTTCCTTCAGAAGTAAAATTCCAACAGCTCCAATACTGGAATCACAGTTCAGTCTTTACTGTCTGATGTATTTCCTTAATTATTAAAAAAGATGGCATGTCAGATGCTGATGGCCTGCAAAAGGATCTTCCCAACAGACTCTCCCTCAGAAAGAAGACAGGAAAGGAAGGGTTTTCTTGCATATTATGTTCAGTGACTTGCATGTTACACTACCACATACCAGAACAATAATATGAACATTTCTATTGGAATTTCTGGAACATTTCTGGCAAACCCAATAATATTAACCGTGCTGCTCACACCGTTAAAATAAGAAGCGTTGCAAGTTTTAAAGATCTTTTACATTAATTTAGTTTCATATTATTTTCAGCTGAAGACTCCTATACAGTTAATAAAATCCATCCTTATATCTGTACCTTCACTTTTCAGCAGATTATCANATGTCTCTCTGTTCAGAGAATGTGAATGCCACAGTAGATTTCAGAGCATTTTATTGTTTCCAAATTCTGCATAGTGCGGGGTAAGAAATTGAGTAAAGGAGAAATGTTCTTACCAGTCTTGGGGCATGAGTTTCAGAGGTTGGTCTACGACGCGGTAAGGGACAGTGACGCTGACTGTGGTTCCCCCCGGCTGCATCTGGTCCTTCCTCCTCTGTATTAGAGTCTCATTCTCTCGTTGACAGCCCTGCTTCTTCTTCTCATCTGATGGTACAAACCTTAGGGAATAACAAACCCCTCAGTAGACAAGGAATGAATTGATGGAATCAGCAGGAAAAGTAACAGCTTTATCAGAGCTTGGCATTAGTGACAGCAGCCACTGAAGCCACCTCGTTCTCACGATCCCAAGTCTCCACCACTACTCATTCACAAGACCAAACAAATGTAAGAATAATATTTCACAAGTCCTCATGATAAAAACAGTCACACTAAAAGTTCCTCTGTGCCTCAAAAATACAGCTTGACCCATTCTTGGACATCTGGGGCCTCACACAATACATTTGCAGATGAGGAGCCAGACCACAACCTGCAAACTGACCACAATTCTTCTTTTTAGTGACCAAGGGTAAGCTGGGCATTAAACCAATTGCTTCCTGGAGCAAATTCTAAGAGCTCTTGGAGCCATCAGAATTTTTACCAATTGGAATTTTCTCAAGAAAGCTGGAATTTTTGGTCAAAAATGGTTTTGAGTGAGGTTTTATTTTTTTGGAGGACGGTGATTTTACATTATCAATGATTCATCTGGTTACTATGATGCATGAGGTTTTTTTTCTTAATAGATTCTCTGATGGAATAAGTGCTTGTAAAATCCAGATAATGTGGTCCTCATGTCATGTATAACCTCCATAGGACAGAAATAAATGCTAAGATGTGACATGGCTTTCCTTCCTCCAATTAATTACAGATCCTTAATCTTTCAGCCCCCTCACCTCAAAAAACAACTGCAATCACATTTCAAGGCCCTCCTCTTTATGGTGATAATAAAATACCCAGAACAGGTCTCAAAACTGGCATCATAAATGTGAGAGCAGTGTGGGCCTTTTTATTGATAAACCTCAGTGGATTTTGAGATAGAGAAAAGAAAGTTAACAGAGTTGTGCCTTTCACAGAACTGGAAGCGTGTCATGGAAAGGGAGGCTGATGTGACCAGCAGCACCTTCCAGGCCAGCACAAGAACAGAGTTCAGGCCTGTGCTCTAATATTCTATTCAGAACCACCCAGCTGCCCTACAACCCTGTCTGCTGCTGACATTTCATTGCCAAAGCTTCTGATGGAAATAAAACTCTGTTTCCCTTAACTGCAGTAGTTAGCAGGAGGATTTGTGGTACATTTTAAAAGCACAGTACATAGCTGGTAACATTTCTCTTCATTACAGTGCACATGGTGCTTTTGAGCAGTTTACTACATTTTTGGGTAAGTTGTTTGCAGCATTTCTATTTGTTCTCTTCAATTTATTTCTATTTGAATACTAAAAACTAAATTTGAATGTGCTTTAACAGGCAGACTGCACTTCCTACTGTTGGATGAACAGGAAAAAAGAACACAAGGCTGAATACGAAGAAGAGTTCATTATTCAGTCAACTTGAAGACACTAGTTTTTACTATATATTCAATGAGAAAATGGCATTTTGGGGGGGAAAAAACAAGCCAAAAAAACAAGCAAACATGTTTTAAGGCAGCAGGTGAAAATTGTCAGTAAACTTCCGAGAAACACTGTTTTACTTTCCCAAGGTAAATTAACAGATGATGCCCCCTCTTACTCCTCGTGATTTAACAGTGTTTCAGAAACAAAGCCACAAGCAATTTCTGGAACATGTGTCCAAATGCATTCAATTGATACAACTGCTCTGGGAAATTAAAAAAAGCCCAACACCTGCTAATAACTAGGAATGGTGCATTAAAGCTGACTAGAACTGCAAATACAGAGAAAGCATCACAGGTGTTAAATGAGGAGCTACAAATTAAATTATGCTTGTCTGTCCAGTACATGTGAAACACCATCATTCTCAAGGAAATACAGACAAAACAGCTGTACAGGACACTGGGAGAAAAGTACACATTGGCCACCTAGAATATATTTTTTTAGAAATTAAGATAATTCCCCTAATAACTGAAGTAATTAGCAAACATTTAATATTTACATACATTTTATCCATCACAACAGACTGACACATAGAATTGCACACTACACAGAGGCATTCAACTGAGTTCTGCACTGGAAAAAGCCACCCAGTGTGGCACCAGAATTTAAGTAGTCCTTATCAATTTGCCAATTTAAAAACTCCAAAGTGAGATGCACCTTCATCATGAGCACTCCCAATGGCCTGTCCTGCCAGTGTGTCACAGGCTTTGCTTTACCAACAACAACTGATAGGAAACTCTGCAACCTAAAATGAGGATGTGCTTGGTGGTCCTTCAGTTTTTAAGAAAACTACTAATGAGTTTCTTAGCAGAAAACTACTAATGAGTTTCTTCTTCTCATCACCCATTAGAACTAAAGGGATCTGGACTGAAAAAAATGAAGATAAATTTAAAAAAATAATTAGAGAAAAAAGCCCTCAAACACCTTTTATCCAACTGGCAGTGTTTATAGGAAAAGCCAGGGTCACCCGAAATGGTGGGCAGTTTGAGAATAATTTTGTTATTCTCCATCCCCTACATTAAATAAGAACAAACTCTTAGAGAATATGTAAATAAAAACCAAACAGCCCTACACACATTACAGTGATAATCAAGTATTCATCTGAACAGGGATCTAAAAGGTCACATTTTAAATTTTATTTGTAAATGTGAAGAAGCAAACACATTTTAAATGGAAACAGGAAAGCAAAGCAGCCCTGCCACAGGAGAGTGGAGCAATATTGCTGTGCTACAGAGTAACAACTTCACCACTCTGAGTCTTCCCACATTCTCTGCTTTAAATGTTTCTGTGTTTAAGAATTCATTCCAACACTACTTTTTGGCAGTTTCTGCCCATTTCAGCTAGAAACTGTGTTACAGCCATTGAGGCACCATTCACTTGGGCCTCAGTTATGTCCCTTCTGGACAATGGCTTCAGTTTTATTTCCTGGAAAAAAATCTGAATTTTTGAGTGCAATTCTCTAGGACACAACACAAAGATATTTTGTTAAGGGCAAACTATCAATGAGCAGATTCAAATGGCACAGCAGAGAAGACAACTGTCACAAAGCAAGCATTGAAGCAAGCACTTACATCCAGATAAACACAAAGAGTAGAGGAATAAAGGACAGCTTACAGAAAGTTTATGGAATCTATGCCTGCATTTCCGGGAATCATCGACTCAGTAAGCACAGTAAAAGTCATGTACTCAAGAACTGAGAATCAATAGAAATTACTGTATGATTGTAAATATATTTATGGCCTATGTCATCACTACCCAGACATAAAACACATGTGTAAGAAAACTGATTATTAAACACCAAAAGTCCCATCTTCTCTTGGAGATTATTTATAATATTACTGTATAAATATTATAGCCAGTGACTTAACTACACATTTGTACTTGACAGCTTTTTAAACATCAGAAATGAGTTCTGAAACCTGAGTGTGCAGGAGCCTACAGTTTCTTGCTGCTTCTCCAGATTACTATTCCCTACTAAAAAACAAAATCCATATCTACTTAGAATGCACTTTTATGCCCCTAGTAGGGGTAGGAAATTATTAGCCCTCGCTGTTAATTGCCAAAATGGTGCACTCTCACTTTGTAAAGGCAGCAGGTCCTTTCCCTAAGGTAACAGGCAAGCAATTGAACACCATCAGATTGTGGGAGGTAACTGGTAAGACACCATCCACTGAACTGGCATCCACATCCACTGGCAGCAGTGCCTCTAAAACACTTTCACTGAGGTCAGACCAGCACTTTCTGGCCCCCAGCCTGGGCACACTGAAAGATGCATGAAAGGAGAATAAGGCAACTTACCAGCAACTGAGCTCATGGCAATATACATTTGATTGTGTTCAGAACTGGAGACTTATTTCTACCACCCTCTCAGTATTTCTGTTAAATTACAGTATCAAAAGCTTTAGACACCTATTTTTGCAAGAGAAGAAAGCTTTTTTACATCGTGCCTGAATCTATCCCAGATAGTTCACTCAGTATCAAAGCTGGATAAATCTCCACTGAGTTGCCTGGCCACATATGGTTAAATGTATCACAAGCAAGAACATCATCATCATCAAAATACATCATCACCATTTAGTCATTCTCATCTGCCTGATGGAATTCCTGCTTCACTTTGGCTCCATGTAAAGCAGAAGCCTTGCCTCTGAAAAGCCTGACTCCAGGTATTCTCAAATACTGAGTCACAATTTCACACAGTAATTGTGATATCCAGTGTTGCATTCAGATAGTAAGTAAGAATAAAATGTATTATATAAAATATTTTAAAGAAGTGTCACAACATACCAGAATGTATTGTAGCTCTGATTTTAAATTATATTTTATCTTTTTACTATTTTAGAAACTCTTCACTTTATGTTGTACTTGGCTCCTTAGAAAAGTAACCTTTCAAAAAAACTTAGCAAGAATATTTGCATGTTATTTAGCAGGTGAATTGCATATATTACAATCACATACAGAAATGTCTCCCTTCAAAATCTAAGTTTCAACAAATATATTGAATACAAAAATTAGATATCTTAAAAATAAAATCTTAAACTACTGCCATGCTTAGGGTTTTTCATATGTATTTCCTTCTACACATATTAGTTTTCCTGCTTTCCATATTCTCTACCTTAAAAGAGAGCCTAACATAAGTGATAAAGTAAGATGCTAAGCATCATACAAATGTCAGCCAAATTTGGCATGAAAAACTAATATACTACAGAGCTACAAATAGGCTTAGTAAAAATCTTGGTATAATTAATAAATTTATCTCAGTTCTTGGCAATTCAGTTTAAGTCCTACCACAGAACTGGATGAAGAATCTCCTGTTTATTTTACAACTACCAACCTAAAATATCTGGCAATTATACCACAAATAATTTTTCTCATATCCAAAGTATGTATTGCAGTCCAGTTCCTTAAAAAAAAAAAATCCCAGATTGTAGACAAAAAGTATCCTAAAAGACAGATTCTCAGCTATGACTGTAAGTTTTGATCTCTATTTTTGATCTTTAATTTCAGCTGATTTTTTTCCTTATTTTGTTTTAAGAAACATTTAAATGGACAGAATCACAACCACCACAGGGGCATCATCCTCCCAGGCTTCTGCCACATTTCTTCACAGTCTCCCCTACAAGGGCTCTTACCCTTCCAGTAAAAAAAATCTCTCCTCCTTCTCCTGTATCACCAATCCCCTCTGATGGCAAATATAAGCAGACTGACTATCTCTAGAAATACAAGAAATGCAAATCTACCTGCATCTTCCTCAGCAAGGGTAAGGGAGGGAAAATTGATTTAGGTGTATCTTTTCTACGTGGACATTTCTTTATCCCACAACTTGTGGCAATCAAAGGAGTCTCTGAAATCTCTGCTCTCCTGTCAAATTTAGCTGCTAGTGGGGAATGAGTTAAAGAAGGTGCTGACTTGGAGGCAGAAATTAGCTAAGTCTTCTTTCCTTGGAAAACCATCACATATCTATCAATCACACTCCACATCAAGGCTAGTTCTACACTCTGCATACCTTAACAGTAAAAACAAACCCTGAAGCCATTCCTGAACAAAGTACTTCCATAAATCTGCATGCAAACAAATACAGGCCAGGTGGCATATTCTTCAGAAGAGTGCTAGACCTGTCATGGCTAAATTAATATTTTACTCTTCTGAATTCTGCCATTGCACTTCTGATTCATTAACATACCTTGCTTCTCCCCTTTCTCTTTCACACAGACTAACTATACAGTGTCATCCTTTGAACCCTTAAACTTCCTTTCAGTTTGTTCTGGATCATGTTCCTTGCACTCTAAATATGAGCATCCTCTTGGGACAGGCCTTGGCAAGTTGACTGCTGAAAACTCTTGACTCCTGGCACAGATGCACTTAGACATGACAGACCGATTGTCCTGGGTTTGCCTTAATTGAATTTTTGGTGAGCAGGAAAAAGGATCAGCCACAAAAGTGACTTTCCCCGTGACAAACACTGCAGCTTCCTTCACAGCTGACAGAAACAATAGCCAGCTGGCTCTGAAAACTGATACACTGCTAAGCCAATTAAAGAAGCTGGACACGCCTCTATAAATCATATTTGAGAACGAAAAAACCACAGAAAGCTCTTTCTTACTTCCTGCTTTCCAGAGAAGAGAGAAGTCGCCGTGTCCCCCCGTCTTTCCCCGCCCCCGGCGCGGCTGCCGGGATTTGCGCAGCCGGGAAATCCCCGCGGAGCCGCAGGAGCCCGAGCGGGCGGCGGGGAGCGGCGCGGCCGCGGGGCCCGCACCGTCAGCAGGAGCGGCACAGCGAGCCACGGCCCCGAGGCAGGGCCCGGGACAGATTAACCTTTTCAGCGCTGAAAAATTCCATCTGAGAACAAATAAATCTGTGGATGCCAATCTCCAACCGAGTCAGAGCAAAGGAAAGGTAAAGGCACGTGGAGAAAACAACAGGGCGACACCAAGGTGAGTGAAGAAGGAGGGGCCGAAGTCCAGAGGAAAAAAGGAGAGAAGATGCTCCGGTTTCAGAGCTGAAAACCTTTTGCAAGCCAAGGTGAGAATATAATCCACCAGACCATTTCCCTGTAACTCATAAAGCGTATGGGGAGATGCAGCATTCATGTGCAGCTCAGAAGAGAACTGGAGTATATAGATGTTGAAAGAAGCTGTGATCTGACTTGAACAGAGAGAGAGAACCTTTGCTTTAAGAAATAGAAGAAGAGAACCTTTGCTTCCAGAGACAGAAAAAGAGAACCTTTGCTTCTATACTAGAACAGCTCATCCTTAAGAAATTGCTCCCCATAAGCCAGTGACCCACGGAGGCAGTTGTGAGAAGACTGACAAAACATGGGAGGGAGTTCAGGATTGCAGATGTCCCGGCAGGCTGCTGTTCGTGAAAATTAAAACCACGAGAAACTGTTTCCTGTGGCATGGCAGGAGAGACTCCTCTCCCTAAGCAAACTGAAGAAAGATTTATTTGTATAAGTGGTAAACTGACTCAAAATCCCATGTTTTGTCTCTTTATGTTGTCAGTGGGAAATACAAAGAGGCTGGGGGGAGTAAAGGTGTTCTAAAGGTTTATTTTAGTTCTTATCATTCTCCTTTTAATTCTGTTTATAAAGTTTTCTTTACACCCTTTAAAGTTTTGAGCCTGTTTTGCCCCTAGAGCATTTTCTCCTAATCCTTAACTCAACCCCATAAGCTTTAGTTTACCTGGTTATTTTCCCCTCCTCAGCTCCAACTATAGCAGAGGAAGCTGAGTAGATGATTTTTGTGAGTGCACTGGCATTTGGCCAGCGGTCAACCCACTGCACAGGTGCTTCATTCCTTTCTGGGTACACCTGTGCCAGGAAGTCACAAATTATACAGCTGTAAAAGCCAGGGCTTTTTTTTTTTTTAAACCAGGGCTATTTTTTTTCCTAAATATTAAAAACCCACCTAAACAAACAACACCCTCTGTCAATCCAATTAGATCAGTGATGGCTTGCACATTAAACTGTAATGTTAAAAGCCAGCCTTCCCTCAAAGTATTTCAGAAGAGACACTGAGAGCCCAGTACACTCACTGGACCTTTGATGACAGGAACTGGAACTAGCTGCAGATCAGAAGGCACCTGGTATCCCAGAGCAGAGTTTTAAACAATTCTAGGGCAACTCCAGCAGAAGCTGTACCACCACCACAGCCTGGTTTGGATGAAAAGCAGTGTAACAGTAGCATGAAAGATGAGTGCTGGAGGTGATAAAAAGATGATCCCTCAATTTTTTGGACATACCATTGCAGACAACCTACAACAATGTATCTCTCTGTGAAAACGACTGTTTCCAAAAAATTACCTGATATTTACTGATAGGCAAGTGTAAAAAGCATGATCTGTTGGACAAGCAGAAAGATTCATTCACCCATAATGAATTAAACCTTAGAATCAGATGTGTGATGGGATAAACAAGTTTTAGTAACTCACTGAAATTTCCCTGGATGCATTTTCATCAATACTTAATGACAATATGTGAACTTGAGAAAAAATTTTTTGTTTGCACAACCAGCTGGGATGCTTGGCTGATACAGCCCATCTGGTCACCTTCTTTACAATAACTGTGGTTCTTTCCCAAAATCTTTTCTCTGAGCTCCATGAGCTCCCTTGGTCAGCTTCTCTCAGCCTTCTTCCATGGGAAGAGTTCACTTGCATGTGGCTGCACAGATGCTACATCAAAGAAAAGCACTGCACACATTCCAACTGCAAGAGTTTCCTAAATCTGTCCACAGGTCACAACTGAGGCAAAACTCTGAATCAGGTTTTTGCTTTTTTCCTACTAGTCAAGAGGAATTAATTTCTTTTATACTCTGGTCTGTAAAACTAGCTTGTCACAAGAGAGTAAATGAACCCTCTTGCTTAATCACTAATTAGGTGCTAGTATAACTTTGTATCTGAAAACAAATTGTTATACAGTATGTTCTAATCAGCTACTTACTTCAGATCTTGCAGAAGGTCCTTTGCATTAAGCATTGTTATTAAAGAGGTCGTGGCTGCTGGAATAATGATTATGGGAGTTCGAGATCCTGTAGAGATAATAAAGTTAGACTTTGCCTGGAGGGGGTTTTTTGTTATGTTCTGGTTGTTGTTTCCTCCCCTCCCCCCTTTTTTCATTAAAGGAACTGTACATAACAAAACTCTCGCTTAAAAGGTCCCAATCATGAAAAAATAGTAAAGGAAAATAGTAGGAAAGCTTTTCTAAAGTCAAGGTTTTCATTCACCAAAAAAGCAGATCCCTGCATGATGAGTCTCTCAACATGTGTGGGACCCATATTTAGCACAATAGAATGCTATTATGCTATACACAATACATGCTATATTTTCCACTGCTTGCTTATACTATTGCTTGTAGTGTCAGAAAAAAAAAAAGGAAAAGTGGGCACAATTCACACAAAAATGAAAAGGATCATGTAACTAAAATTGACTCACCTTTTTTCTGGTTTGGAGGTGGTCTTGCCTGAGAAACTGAGGGAAAAAAAAGCAAAAAATACAGCAGAATGACTAGGACATAAATCCAAATGTCATTGCAAGGCATCTGTTGAATTGCAGGAGTGAGTAGGGAAGAGTCACACTACAGTCATTAGATCATTTTTACAGATGCAAGATACTAAGATGAAAAAGGGATTTATAATTTGGGTTTGAGTATTCAGAGAACAAACAGGTTTTGACCATCTGAAGCAGATATTAGGAGAGTTGAGTCAATCTCTCCCAGTTTTACTGAAGCTACTCATCCCCCCTCCCTCCTCCACAAGGCCGGGACACGACACCATGGATCAAAATTCTCAGCAATCTTGAAAAAAGCTCCTTGTAGATCTTCAGCTCAGTAGTGCTGAACCAACAGGAAAACCTTCACAACAAACTGATCTCTACACCTCACCTTTTCATTAGTAGTTATTACTGCACATGACATCCATGGGATTTAGCTATCCTGAACATATATAGAATTTTCAACAACCAAAACCTGAATTTCAGGCTTACTCAGGTTAATTTTGGATTGCTGCTGGAGTTACATGAGGTCTTCATGAGCCAGAAACAGTCAAGCCAGAAACACTCAAGGGGAAAACCACCCAAGCAACCAAAAAAAAGAAAAAAGAGAAAAAGAAAAAAACCAACCCACCCACAAACAAAATTACCCTCAACCACCAAAGAAACCCACAAAACCACTGTTGGACTGGTAGAAAGCAAAGAACTGCCCCCCACCTCTCCAGTAAAATGTTTCCCCTTCAGCCTTCCAAGTTGTGACCACCTCAATGCAGGAGACACTGCATTCCAAGAGTGGAAAAGCCTCTTTGTTTCTTCACTTTGGTGCTATTAGCTGGTTACCAGGTGACCTACCTGGTTTCCCCAAATAAACATTTTATAGTTGAGTTTTCAGGAGCCCTAACTTCAGGAGAGAAGTGTAGCACTTGATAATCATCATCATCCATGTTTATCCTAATTCAGAAAATGGTGAGTAGTAGAGAGATTGATGCAGACTAACTCAAGTCTCAACTGCTACTATGCATGACAAATTTCATTAATTGCCTTCCAATTGCTTAGCACCAACTTGCTCATGTTTATTTATGACCAACTGTTTCAGAAACTTCCTAGAACAGTATAAATATTCACAGCACATACTTGCCATTATTGAAATATTGAGACCATATCCTTAATTATCTTTTCCTGACACTGTCAAATGCACAGCTATAATTGGCAACACTATATTGAACTACATGAACTTTACCTACCCAGTGATTTTTTTTTCTTTAATTTAGGTATCTCCTTAAAGTAAAAATATTCTTGAAATTATGGGCAGAGCCAGCTGTCTTAAGGCAAAAAACATCAAAACAACAAGGAGGGGGAGGGAGAATAAGCATCTGTAAGAAATTAAATAGCTGTACCAAGACAGGTTAGGAGAAAAGTTGGTAATGCAAAATGGTGCCAAAAAATATAATTTAAGAGTGCATCTCAAGTATTTTCTTCAAATCACTACTGTACAACAGTTTAGCCTAATTTAACTAATGCTTCCTATATGCAAAGCAGCATTCTCCTGGAAACAGCAGGTTTTAGTTGCTTTGACTGCTAAGAATAGAGCAGCTGAATTCTTAAAATATCCAAATATCAAAATGCAAAAATATCCAAGGACAGGCAGAAAGAGAAACCTCCTCTGACTACACCTGTCTTCTTTATTCTCTCTTCAATTTCCAGTGTAGATGCAAGATAATGGATGGGGCTGGCCTTAGAGCAGGGCAGCATCGGTGTCACCTCTGTAATGTACAAACCTCACGCTGCTGGCAGGAAATGCCCAGGAAGTCACAGCCAGCAGCAGGGACTGTGACAACTCAGTCACATTTCCTTTCTTGCCACTTCTACCCTTTTCATCCTGCTGTCTGTCAACTCCATCTGCTTTAGGATGCTTAACGGGGCTACTGAGATAAGTATGACAGGCAGCATGACCTTTCCAGTTCCAAAATAACCAAACAGAAGAATCTGTGCACAACAGCATTTAGGCATGCTGAGAACATTCAATATTAGAATGGATTTCAGAGGAAGAAGCAGCTTTACAATATTAAGTCTTAGCATTAAATCCTGCAAACAAATCTCAAGGAATTAGCAAGGCACACATTGCAAGCATTTAGTCTCAACAAGGATATACAGTATTCCAGCAGTACTTCTAAAAAAGTATACTCATTTTAACTGGTAGCTTTGTTTCCAAGCCCCCCAGAATGTCCCCAGGACCTTCATAACATCATCTTGTCCTGAAATAACACCTTTCACTTGAGACCTTCTTCCACCAAACCACTAAAATCTCAAAGCATGCAAACCAGGGGCAAATCTGCACATCAGTTTGCAAACACTGTCCCTCTCATATCTCATCCTAAGGGTTTCTTATTTAAACAAAGTACATTTATCATCCCATCACTGCATCAAAACTCGAGATTCAATCTGACAGATAAATGGACTTGGTAGCCAAAATTTACTGAATGGGAATTAAAAACCCAGTTCAGGATTTTGGCTGCATTACAAATATCTTATGTGCTTAACAAGTGTGAAGAAGTAATGATAACACATTCAGAAAACTACTCATTTCTGATATATTAATCCTAGAAGTAATAATATATCTCTTTTTGAGACTAGCTATTTTGTTTAAGTTTTTTATCCTTGGAGTATTAACCAGCTCTTGTTAGATATCTGAGTAGGAATTTTGTGAAATTTTAACTGGTGACATACCAAGGCCACAACCAAGAGAAGTTCTTGACTTTTTAATTTCAGCAGTGCATCCTTTCAGTGGGCTAACTGGGCAACACACTGAAGAGAACAACCCCAAGTCCCACGGTATAACATGAAACAAAAGGCTATGGGTTTTTTCCAATATATGCACAGTTAAAGTCCAAAAATAAATGACCTGTGCTTCATTCTTGAGCTAACTAAAGTTTCAAAGAGAACTCCTTAGAAACTCATGCATATGTGGGACAGAAGCCCCTGTGACAGTGGCCACCTTACCTGGTCGTGGCACAGGCTGTGCTGCCGGAGTTTGTGTTTTTCGAGCAGATGCACCTTCCTTTGAAAAGACAGAAGAGCAACATTATCAGCTGAGCTTCGTGTCAGGTACACGAGTTCTTCAAATGAACACAGAGGTACAGAAAGTATCATGATAATGAGAGCAGTATGTTTCCACTGAAGAGATGGAAGAAAATAGAGAAAATATTCCAAACTCTATAGAGATCCTGTTTTAGGTTTAGGGAATACACACAACCTCAAACTTTTACAGTCTTACATTTTAACCAATCATGAACTTTTTTAAATATACATTCAAAGAAACCTTTCCTATTTATAGTAGTGTTTCATTTTACCTACTACCACTTTCACCAAGGGTTAGTAATGTAAATATAAGCAATTGGCTGTAGAAATTTCCAAACAAGATCCACTTATGCTTTGGCTGGAAAACCAGGACCAAGAAATTGCAATGCATTCCTGACTTGAGGAGTTTTAGTGCCCAGAAATAGCACTCTCATCACAATTAGTTCTGCTCATGCCTTATCCAATTACCTTAATGTAACACACAAAAGACCTGCACTGCTGTTTATTCTTGTTAACTCCCCAGTCAACACAGCACCAAAGAAAACAGTGAGGTCACATGTCTGCTTCCAAAGCAACACAATTCCTGCAAGAACAAATTCTGCTCTCAGTTTCTGCTGTGAAACCTCACTGAACATAACACATAGCACCAACATGCTCAAAAGCTGCAGAATATTCCAGCCACTTCTGTCTACTTGCAAAGCTGACAGGAAAAAACCTTTTTAACATGAAACCATGGATTTTAGCTGAAAATTACTTAAACACTATGTGAGGTATCCTACAAGCATGAGACACTGAGAAAGGTCAGAGATCCCACTCAGAGAAAAACCTGTCGGAAAGGACTCCAATGGCATTATCAGACTTCTATCTCCATGCATAAATAACAGCGTGTTTTGTAATGCAAAATAAAAGAAAGCTCATGAGAGGGCTCACTCCATGATTTAAATAACACTTAGAGGAGCTGCTTTTAAGTTGCCATGATGAAAGTTAAAACTCTTTATCTCATGATCTCTGAAGTACAACTAGAAGCTCCCACACAAGCCCATAGAAAACACAAATTTACTCAAAGCCTCTTTTCCCCGAGCCGTAGTGAAGCCACCCATGATTAGTTACAATAAGCTGGAGCTGATATTTGGTGCACTGAGCAGCTTTTGTAACTTTTACAGGAAACAACCTCCCATTAATCTTTAGTATAAGGGTTTAACCCTGCACTGCAAGCAATGGGTCTATCCCAAATTTTGCTGTACTCTTTTCTGATTATTGAAATACCAACATTTATGTAGGGCAGTTGAGTCAGTACCTGTTATTTTAAGACTTACTTTTATAGCAGCAGAGGAAAGGTATTTTTGCCAATGTCCTTTCACAGTAATTACTCAGAAAATTATAAAAATGAAAATACTACCACACTCTAGAGGAAGAGCAGCAGGAAAGGCTGGCTACCTTTGAGACAAGCCTTGCAACTGAGAAACAGCATCTTTCTTTTTACTTCCACTTTACAAGAAAGCAAAAATAAAACATTTTGCACCTCTTTCTGTAGAAAGATACCATGTTCTGTGTCAAAAGAATGATTATGTGCTGCACTAGTTGCTCATTTTGAAGAAACAAAGAATTCCCCAATAACAATTCCTTAAATTCACAGTACTTGATGAAATGTGAAGAAAATTATCAAGCTAAAGAAACATCAACTCCTGCAATGCCAAGTTTCAAGTTTCTAAATCCAGTTTAGATGCACAACCATTACTGTGTGCTGTCCCACACCTTCATTCCTCCTCCCACCCCTGTGGAATCAGCAGTGCAGCCTTGCTGCCTCCTCTGCCACTCACCCAGTGCTTCCCATGGCTCAAACACACCCTGCAGTGAAGGAGGCAACCAGGAGCTGCTGCAGAGAAACTTGTGAAGAATTATAACCAAATAAGAACCAAAGCCAAACCAGCAGCTTGAGTCTAATGAAGTAACTGGCAAATTATCTGTATGGGAGTTCTTTACACTCTCCTCTGAATTGCCTGCCCTACAGCAATTTATGGGAAACTTAGTGCAGGAGCCTAAAACAAAAGAGGAAGGCTTTGGGAACAAGGCAACAGAAAGAAACAAAATACATCTCCCCCCAAATGAAAAACAAAGTACAGAAAAAAAATCACATAAAAATATCTGATTAATAGTAGGAAATAAATTCATCTGAATGAGTAAATACCACTTCCATGCCTATGACCATTCTGTTTGTAAGACCAAATTCTGCAAATCAATAAATTCTGGAGGTCACAGCTTTCAGCTGTATGAATTGGTACCTTAGACTATGATAATCTCAGGAATGAACCTCCCTCAGCTCACAACTCCTGATATGGAGGTATCCTCAAAGCTCAGCTGCCACCTGATTGAAGGTGTACCATCAATCCTTTGGAGGTGATTTACACCCCTTCTCTTTTTACAATTTTCAGTGATCTAACCACTACCTCCTATTCTGTAAAAGCTGCAGCCAACGAAGCAAAAGAAACTCTGATCAATATTTCACCCCCACATTTCTCAGAAGATTTCTAAGGAGAAATGTTTACTACTAAGGTGAGGAAAGGAACAGAAGTACAGAGCTGTTGACAAGATCTGCAAGTGGAGAGGAAAACCTGGTGCCAGTGAGGAAGTCATTAGTAGGATAATTTTGTTAGTATTTCCCTTTGTCTGCTAAGTTTGGATTTAAAGTTAATGCTTTTCAAAAGCACTCAGATAAGAGATATAAGCTTCTCCTATGACAACACACTGATTTCAGACAAGCTCTGCTCTTAAGGCAGGTATAACCACAGAGAAGTCCATGCCAGGATTTCTCCCAGAGAAAAAGAGTATTCATCTGACAGAGTAACCTCTGTAGCTGCTTCATCCAGCTACACAAAGGGTGCTACTGGTGATTTGTGGTCTCTCAGCTACTCAGAGGCAACTCCTGGTTTGCACGCTCTCACTCCCTGAAAATGCCAGAGTTATTTCTCACTGAGCACACACAAAGGTATTTCAAATCTTCTCATGTGAAATTTTTAATCTAAAAGTTACTCTTAAGTAACCAGCACGCTGCAAATTCCAACTCCAGCTAAGGGAGCTTTTGTTCATGCAGCTGTACCCTAAGCATCACAAGCAGCAGAAATCACTGTTTAGCTATTTAAAGAACATTCATTTCCTCAAAATTTCTGAATACTTAGACAGTTTTGCTCGAAAATGACATACCTAATTCTCATGCATAAGCTTTTTGACACTGTTAAGAAGTGTATTATGAATATTCATAAGTTGAAACTAATTTAGTAACAAAACCGTGTAATTTGAAAAATACAAATCTTCTTTAAGACAACCACTTAACGTTGTTTTTTAATCAAAAACATATTACTTGGTTTACTTCTGCTAATTTACCATAGAAGGTTATATAGATATAGTTTACTTATGATTTACATTTTAACCATTCAGAAGCAACAACCTGACACAGAATGTAATCAGCTCCATACTTTCCTGAGCCTCACTGCCTCGTTTCCCACCAGGGCTGGATCTGCTTCTCTGTGAGACTCATTTTAGTGCTTGTGTTCCCTGTCATTTTAGACATTCCAAATATCTCTGCCTAACAATGTTTTTGTGCTTTGTGTATTCCTTTTGCTATTGTTGTACCTAAACACCTAAAAAATACTGGGTTCACAAACCAATGCATGAGTGGAAAACAGCTCAGTACCTGTGGTTAGTACAGCCATGGTTGAGTTTAAGTTTCCTAAGAGTGGCTGTTGGGGGTTGGTTTGTTTGTTTTCTTTTAGACATCTTTTAAAACCTCTTGGTTTTAAACCTCTTTCTTTAAACCTCTTTTTTTGACCTTTCTAAAAACATCAATTTTTAAAAACAGCTATTATGTGTCTTAATTAACAAAAACTACCCATTAGCAATATTTACCTGACAGATTAATCAGGACCCAACTATTATTTTCCTGTATTTTAGAAAAAAGTCTGTATTTTAGATACTCAGTGGTTTTCTTAGGTCTAAATGAGCATTAACATCCATAGTCAGGTTACCTTCATTTCCCAACTGGAATGAAAAATTGCCTGAACAGTAACTCCTGCTACACTTTAGAAAATAAACCCTCCTGTTTAAAATCAAATTATTAATTATGTCTTATGGCAGCTTTACAGGTCCAAATGGTGGAAGGAAAAACTATTTCATTGCATATTCCCTTTCCCAACTGGTATCTATGTAGAGAGCCTAAGAGCCTGTGGTATTTTGACCTTTAAAAAAACATTAGGAGCAAAGGACAGAGTTGACAATTTGATGTCATCTTATGGCTTTAATTTGGTAAATTTAATTACTATCCTGTTCCTTAATAATATTTAAATTAGTCCCAGAATTTCACCAAAAAATCTGAAAATTATTGAGTAGCTTGCATGCTCCTGCCCAGAAGCAGCAGAAGCAAAAAGTAACATTTGATTCTGCAAGAAGTGTTAGCAACTGCTTGCACATAAAACACAGAGCAGCTTCCAGCCATGACAGAATTCACCCAAAGACAGCTCTGTTTGTGAAGAGGAACACAGCCAAACCTGGATTCAAAAGAGAAAGAAAAGAACTACATGTGGATGGCAAGCTGGTAAAATTATTTTTAAGAACAGACTTCAATGTATCTATTCAATTTGAGGTACAAGAGACTGCAAAAACTCACTTTAATTACCAGCAACTCTGTTATCATTTCCTGACTTCAAGTATTGAACCTTTGAAAATTTTAGTAAAGCCAGCCTAAAGAACTATGAAAAAACCTAAAACAACTGCATAGTTAAAAAGAATACAGTTTTTCTATAAATTAAATATTGCATATATCAGTGTATGAACAGCCAAAACAAAGGGTTGACTTCAAAGCAGGTATCTAAAAATTGGTCCAGATGCCCTGCTTGAAGCCTGATAGAAACATCTATTTCATATAAATTGGATTCTGAAAACATAGAGCTTTGTTCAAAAAACGTAAAGCCCATAGAAGCCTTGGAAAAAAATCCAAGCCTTTCAAAGAGTCATGCAAAATAATCCAACTCAGTGGCTCTGCCTCTGCAGCCTTCCCAATAATTCACTGACTTCAAGAAAATTTTAATAATTATTTAAATAGTGCTTCACATCATCATTTTATTTATACATCAAACTGGTATCATTTATTTTCATATTTTTATGCACACACAAATCTGCATGCAGTCCCAAAAGACATACTTAAATTGCAAGCTTTTAATTGTCTTCCTAATTTTAAACTATACAGTAAAAAATAGAATTTATTGTGCAAATACTTCTAATATTATAGTTACTTTCACTTCCATTGTTTGCAATATTAATGAAAAGGTCATTTCTACTGTTTATACTGTTTCAATACCCTTATTTTCTGGAAGGGAGAGTGGGAGTTTAAGCAGAATTAAAGATCTTTTTACAGAACAAATTTTAACTGAATAAAGGTTTACCAGCATTTATCCAAGGACTCCCATACCAACTACCTAAAGAAAATAACAGCATAGATTCCCTTTTTCCTACCTGGACAACCAAAAAAACTGATGTGACAAGACAAAGAGAACTGATAAAAATATATAGAACATGTTTATTTCAAAATATAAAACTCATAATAGAATCATTAAATTTGGAAAAGACCTTCAAGCTCATTGAGTCCAACCTTTAGTGTATTATATTAAAATGTATTTTACTGAAGGTCATGTCTTATCCAGCACAGAAGGCTTCCAATCCTGAAATTCAGTTTCGTGCCACAAAATTCAATGTCAATCTCACAAAAGTAATAGAAGCCTCATTAGATTTTTCCAAATATTGAAGTACATATACCAAATTTCACAAAAGTAGGGAAATCAGAATGAGCACAGCACTATAGGGATGGAGGAGAGGGGAAAGGAGAACCAGGGGAGGGTGGCATAAATAAAACTCTGCTGGTACCACCCAGGGATTACCCAAACTTTAACACTTGTTGTACCTCACCATGCAAATTCAACTTTCACTTAAAAATCTGGTCCTTTGTTAATTCAATACAGAATTAAAACTGACAAGATTATTCAAATTCAGAAACCCTGACACTGCTAAACATGATAAACAGAACTGCCAGGTGTTTGTAGGTTAGACCTGGCAATTAGTGGCATTGAATGAAAAATATTCACTGCAATTTCTTGTTCATTACCAGGTCAAAAGAAATTAGCATTAAACACGACTGAATTAACTGGACTGCTTATTGATACCTTAGGAAATATGCTGGTCCTGCAAAGGAAACAAACCAAATCACAACTGAATCTAAAAGAAAACTGTAGTGACTAGTGAGCAGCTAGGGACAAAAGCATATAAAAAGCTGCAGTAATAACAATAATGGAAATCACTGGAGAAGCTTTTGAAAAGAATTAATCAAAGCCACAACTACTGAGATGCTTTAAAACCATTACCCCTGAAGTTAAGCTATCCAACCCCTCTGAAGAGTCCTCTCAGAAGTGTGCTACAGCTCCTCCCACCTTTATCCTTGCACAGAATATCTGTAAAATTAAGAATTTTGTCTTGAATTTACATCAGTCACATAAATTCAAACTGTTGCTATAGAAATAGCAAATTTTGAGCAGAAGAGGGATGTTGGTGATGAAGATTAAACATGCAAGCACTTCCATTTTCCTGGGGATAAGCTGTTTTCATCAAAAACAACTCTTAATCCTGAGAACTCCAGAGGACTTGTTTGTTTGTTTGAAAAATAAAGGCTTGTCTATACCTCCCTATGTTCATTTTAATGATTCATTTCCATGAACTGAGTGAAAAGACAAAGGCAGTTATCACTAAAACATTATTTTTGCTTAGACTTCCTTCCCTTTGGGTTAGTTATCTAAGCCAGCCTCACACATATTACTTGGCAGCCAGGGAGGGTTTTGAGAAGCACAGTTTGAGAATTAAGGGATTGTTTCATCTTTCTCTAAAGCCAGGTGTAAAGGTTTCTACCCTACTGGTTTTCTGCACACCACAGTCAGCCCAGGACACATCAGCTCAACAGAACTGGAATTTGTATCTAATTGTGAATTTACTGCAATTGGCTCACATTTGAGTCTCTAACTTATAACTTGACATGTTCATAACTATCTAGTTCCAATACTGCCTCTAAGGGCAGGCACTGGTCACTCACAGGAAGTGGTTTTTATCAGAAATATCACAGAATATGGGGCTCAAGCAACCCATTTGCCCAACAGCACAACTGGCATGCAAATTCCAAACATATAGAGAAGTATTATTGGTTTTGTGTTCAGATTCAGCTTTGGAAATGGGATTCAAGGGAACAGTCACATTTACATTACAGAAAATGCTGCTCAGTACAGAGCAGCAGGAAGACCCCACTTACACCTGCACCCAGTGAGCAATACATAAACAGAGGTCTAAGTGACCTCAGAAAGGTTCCTTTGCAGCTTCTGGAAAGGCTCATGAAATGCTTTGTGTGAGAAGAATATTTTTAAAAGCTCTGCAGGTGCCTAAATGAATACAGATGGACCCTTGACTTCTGTATCAAAATTTATCCAAAAAAAAAACCCAAAATGAATCAAGACCCAAGTAACTGAATAACTTTGTGGGATGCTGTCAAACATCTCAATGCAACAGAAACTGCTGAGGCTCTTTCCAGCCTTCCCCTGCTTATACTGACTCCCATTGCTACAACACAGGGGATGCTGGATTAGAATTCTAATACACAGGCAGCTATTGAAAGACCTTGGGTTATTTCATGATTGCTTGTTCAACAAATTATCCAGCACCAGTTGTTCCCAGTTGTACTTCATCCTGATGTGATCTTCTCCTTTCTATTCACTAAAAAGCAGTTTTAATATTATTCTTCTGTACCTCACCAGCTTTAGCAATCCCAGCACTATGCTTATATATTACATTATGTTGCAAGAAAACACAATTATCATGGGTGGTCATGGGCAGAGAGATGAAAGCAATTTTCCAAGTAATCGCCCAGTAAAACTTAAAATATCTGGGGAAAATCCTGAAACTGAATTCCTGGAGGAGCCAATGTGCAAAGCTGAACAGTACAGCAATGAACTCCAAGTTGTTTGTGCTGCCTAGAAAAAACACTGCTGAGTTCGAAGATGTGTTTTTCAGGATCAAAAGCTTTAGCTGCAGCTATAATAAATTGTAACAAACAAGCCAAGAGATGAGGGCTTGAGTGATGACAGCAATGGATGTGAGCATTCAAGGGACTGTAACCACTCGGATATGGAAAGGGCTATTTTGAACTGCCACAGGCCAGAAAAAGGGCTAAAAAATGTTCAAATTACAGAGTGCCTTGTACTCCAGGCTTCCTTGATGTACAACAGCTCATCTGCTACACAAATTCAGCTGAAAAAGCAAAGATACTTTTTTTTAAACACCGAAAAGGTGGAAATTGTAAGATCTGCTGCAACTGTAATAAGCTGCTGGTAATACTAAACCACACCTTTAGTCAGTCAGCTGAGTAATACCAGTCATGAAACTTATGCTATCTCAGATTTTCTTCTCAACCCTTGTACTTTTTTACTTTGTGACTTTTACACAAGCACACCCCAAGAGATTCTTGTGGGATGCCCACTGCTTCAATGGCTCCAGCAAAGTTAAGTGACAGAACAGTAAGTATAGGCGAAAAAGGAAAAAATAAATGTATTTATGGAAATTATCTATGTCATTTGCAGAGTAGTGAAACCCCAGCATGACATTGGTTGAAGCCCATGGATCAACAAACTGTCTTGTTCAGACGGAGCAGATTCACTGTCTTGGGTGCTGGTGATAAAACTATTGACAAGATACTGAGACACAAGACAGCCCTGTACAACGTGAGACAAGCAAGTTAGCAACAGAGTAGTAATTCTCTGCAAAAATTTCTGAGTTTTAGTCCAGCACAAAAGTGTTAAGATTTCTGGACTTGCACATGCTGCAATTATCCACACCCTGTAATTCCCCCAGACGGGGAAAACGGGATATTTTAATCTGCTTACAAGATAACCAGAATTCAGTCTCTGAACATTTGTCCTGCCCCAGCTGTCTCAGTTCACAAGTTCAGTTTTAGTTGTCATATGGGGAAAAAAAAGTTAAAATTAACCAAAGGAACACCACAATTCACAGACCCCCCTGATCCTATCCTGCTCTTACTCTACAGATTTTATTGCTTTAACTCATTTCAAAAAAAACAGACTGAAAAGAAGAAAATATGTTGTCTACCATGAAGACAGAAAGTGAATCAAATCAGGATGCAAGCAGAGTTTTTTTGGAGGACAGAGGTGAGAGGACAACGGGCGAACAGACTTTTTTTGTTCTACAACACTGTAGCTAAGCACCCCTGATCATAGTGGCAGCAAAAGCTATCACTTCTCCTTGGCAAGAACAGAGTTTGGTCATTTCCCCTTTCCTCAGATGCTGAACTTGAGCTTTGCATTTACAGCTTGTACAACTGGAGCAGCCCCTGTGAAATGTTTGTCAGGCACTGCACATACACACAGCATACACAAGGTTAAAATGCAGGGGAACAGCCACAAGAGCTTCAAACAAAGCTTTCTGCACCAAACCCACCTCCACCTGGGGGTGGCACTTCTGCCATATTGCCAGCTCAGACTGTGCTCCCCATCTCCTTTCCTCATGTGCAGCCCCAGAACNTCCTTCCTAAACTGAGGGGCCCAGAGCAGTCCTTGCTAATGTGTCCAGAGGAACTGAGCAACGCGCAGATTTTATCACAAGAAGCTGGAAAATCTGCCCCCAAACACAAAGTTACTGGTCATGTTGAGAATGAACTTTTATTTCACTAAAAATACTAAATCAGAGAAAGCAGCTGTTGTGAACATAATACTTTACATTTCCAATGTCCAGGCTTGCTATAAGGTGCCCTATGAAAAAGCCTTATTTTGAGAACTATTATGACCAGAGCTGACATTTGATTGCAATGTTTCTTTCTGACCCATGACTTTAAACATTTGCATCAAGTAAAACAAAAGATGTCAACACAAAGAAAACACATCTATTGCTGGATTTAAACGTTTGTATTCTGAGTTTAACAATATAAACACACCCTTGGAATTATTTTCCCACATTTTAAGACAGGGCACGGAAGCAATCTGGGATTCAAAAGAATATACACACAACTTCAAACCTACCAAGCTCCTAAGCAGTGTATGAATAGTACCTCAATCTTAATATTACACTTTAGGAGTTACTTACCTGCAGCTTCCCATAGGTAAGCTTAGATATTTAACACAATAAAACATCATTGAAAAAAAAACCTTGTGCTCTTCAGTGTCCTCAAATGGCTGCTCCCACCTAGAGCCAACATCATTAACCTATTTTTCTCAGTACAATATTCTGAAGTCAGCATTTCCAAAATTTGCAGTAATAGCATTCCTCTCACACCAGTCACAGCAGCTCTGACAAAAACTGCCTGCTAGATTACCTTTTCTTTGGCTGCAGGATGTCCAAGTCTCATATGCAGCACCATAATCAAATACCCCCAATGAAAATGCAAAGGGTTTGGTGCTGTTATGTGCCATTTATCACCCTGTCCTCCAGCTCTCTCTGCCTCCAGCTTTCCCTGTGAGATCCATTCCAACACATACTTTTCATTGAAGAACTCTCATTCCAGAAGTCTGTTTTAATTAAAATATTATTTTATTTACAATTAGAAAGGAGCACTCAAATTAGACCAAAACATTTATTATTCCCCCTTCTTGAAGAAATTTCCACTGAGTGCAACTGGGTAACTACAAAAGGCCTGAAGTTTCCCTCCCTGGGTACAGATGTAACAGATGAAAACATTAAAGTATTTTGCAGGTATCACTACTACAGAGCAGCAGAAAGCCAGGCAGCCACCTGAGCACAAAATTCTGTATTTCTTCAATTAAGCCTTTATCCTTATCCTATAGATTCCAAAATTAAAGAAAACAAAACCCAACCTAATAATCCCCCAAATACATCAACAAATTAAAGCCTTCTGGTTTATACCCAGAGAACAAACAGACAACATACATTAAAGTTTCAGTTGTCTCCATTTCAGCGTGTACTAAAAGCCTGGCTCTTTGCCAAAAGCAATACAGCCTATGGACATGGCTGATTTCCTCCAAAAAGAAATCACACAGGGGGACCAAACAACAGAATCACAATATTAATCATCACCTAACAAAGCCACTTGAGACAGAAAAGCACTCCAGTCACACATCACAGATTCATATATTGAGGACAAACAACAGAAGAATATATACTGTATTTGCATCCCAGCAACAAAGCTTCCTACTTGTGTGCTTCTTGAGAAATGGAGATGTTTAAAGAAGTGCCTTCAAGGTTTTTAGTGCTAGCATGGCTTCAATGGGATCTGTGCATTATTGCTGTAATACCATACACCAAAGAGATTGTGCAAATGGCTGCTGGTATTGCTATCCTGAAGAAACATATCATTCATACTACCCTGCTGGAGCAGATAAAAGCTGATGATGTTACATGCCCATATCAAAAACTAACTGTAGTGGCAATAAATCATGCATTAAGTTAAAATACAGGAAGGCTTCTGGCTGTATCACAAAAGAGGAATTTTTCCATTTGGCCTTCTGCCTCTACTTTCAGCTTCCTTTGGCATTATATCTAAATTCCCCATTATTCTTCTTTCTTTAGTATAGAAGATTAAATTAAGCCCTTCTCAAAGCACTAAGATGACAGCATTCAACTTTAATTTTTTCATTTTACACACAATCCATACACTAGATAGACTATCTCCAAGCTTCTAGCATTGCATTAGGAGAACTGGTTTATCACAGACTGTTCTCAGCTGTATTTCTGGTAGTGCAGAAATGCATCCTCTTAAATAAAGGTCAACTGGCAAGATCTCACGTAGTGTGGGGCCATCCTATTGAAACATGAGGATAAGGGCTCTACAAAACCAACAGACTTTAGGATCTTCCTGTTACACTCTAACTTTTATACAGGCTTCATCCATCGCTGCAAAAAAATAACCCCTGACAAATGAGCAGACTCCAAAGTGAATCACAAAACATGTTCTGAAAGTTTTCAAACAGCTGTGCCCTAAAAGACTGTGCACACACACACACACACACACACAAATTCATCTTTAAGAACCTCCCCCCGTGAACAGCCACTGGAGATGACAGACTGCCAGTCAGCACATTCACAGGTGAGGTTCACTACAGCCATTATTTCTGCTCCTCACCATGGTGTTAGAACCATCAGTCATCCATGATGATGCTGGGGATTTCACAGCTTATCTGAAGGAAATCTGCCATAAGCAGCAAGACCTCCTTAGCTCTCCTTCAGCCCTCACATCTGTCCTGGTACTCCAAATAGCTGTTTCACCTTTGAAAAGCCTAATGTCACTCATAAAAAAATAAATAAGTTGGGTTTTTTTTCCTACAGGAACGTTGCAAAGTAAAATCCCCTCAGCTCAGAAAGCTGAACACTAAAGTGGCAGGAAATAAAAATGAGTAAACCGCTAAGAGCAGACAATGTTTTGGAATAGAGTTAGGCTTTCAATGCCAAGATTTCAATGAGAGAAAAAAAACCAACACAAAGTGTAACAAGATTCCTCTGTTATGACATCCTGGAACTTTCTGTACGTGCTTAGGATGGCTTTACCAGTCACAAACAGATTCAATTTCATAGAGACTCATCCAATAACTTCCTTGCCCTAGTGAGGTCGTGCTCTACTTTTATGAGAAAAATACCAAAACAAAATAGCAGCATCACCTTTTGAGCAAGGGCAGCAGAGTAATTTTACATGTAGCTCAATGGGCTGATAATAAGTACACACAGCAGAGACCTCACACTTTTGTGTTTATTCCTGTGCTTCCAAAAAGACATTCTGAAAATGTAAGAAAAAACAACTAATCAAGAGTTAATGCTAGACTACATACTTCTTCCTTATTTTGCAGGTTCTGCATTGGCATATTCTTGGGGGAATGAATATGTGTCTATTGTGGAGGAAGAGCAAAAATCCTTATCTCCTCCAACAGACACTTCTGTCACTGACTAGTGCTTAGTTTGAAGAAACACATCTGAAGGCACTACCACTATGAAAGCTGTTCTAAGAAAAGCCCCAAGTTACTATCACCCTCAGATCTCAGGCAGATGGGATCAGGTATTTCCAGGTAGCACATTTCCCAGTGGAGATGATGGAGATGCCTCAGGTTTCATGCTTTCCTTATCTCAGGGCAGCTTCTCAGAAGCACTGCTCGCTTCCCTCCCAGGCCAGCAGGCCTCCAGCCATAGCACTGGGGCTGCTGCAGCTCCTGCAGGCACCTCCTGGCTGCCTCTCATTGCTCTGAGAACAGCAGGCAATTCTGCACAGAGTCATCAGCCACACGGGACCCAGGGCTGCACCAGCCTGTTCTGAGCAGGCTGCTGCATCTATTCCCACATGGCTGACATTCAATAGGCTCAGGAGATTGTGTGCATTATCCTGTGCATACACAGACCCTATGTTACTCTGGCACTGGTCCCAGCCAACCTGCCAGGGAGAGGAGAACAGGGATTCCAGAGAGCTGCTCCAACCTTTCTTGCTGCAGCCAGCATTTCCCACTTTACTGACATAGCTCCTTGCTCACTCCCTTCCTCCCATGCACCTCAGATAAGTGACATTTAATTACATGGAATAAACAACCTCTTCCCCTCTTGTCATCAGGCAAACACAGCCTAAGAGTACAGACAGTGGTACATCATAAGGAAAAATAGAAAAAGAAAAAACAAAGAAAATGGCAAATGCAAATTTTTCATAGTAGGGAAACCTTTTCCTTATGAAGTGACCTAGATTCTCAAACAAAGGGATTCCCCTTCTGTACTGTATCCAGGCCTTACTAAATAAAGAAGGAATTTTTATTCTATTTATTACTTTGCTTGTTAACCTAGAAATACAATAGGTTAGAAGGGCTTTTGATATTTGGAAAAATAAGGAACACCAAGGCAAAAACTAACATGGAGATCCAAAGGTGTGAG
The DNA here is from genome assembly GCA_013399945.1 of Ploceus nigricollis. Lineage (NCBI taxonomy): Eukaryota > Metazoa > Chordata > Aves > Passeriformes > Ploceidae > Ploceus > Ploceus nigricollis. Next base: position 893,873 of record VXBC01000601.1, on the reverse strand, counting down.
GGAAAAAAAGAAAAAAAAAAAAACAAAACAAAACAGAAAAAAAGTGGCTCAGATTTGGTCTCATCAACAGCTCAATCTTTTGATATGCAATGTAAACCATAATACTTGTACATTGATAAAACAAGCATGCATTAACCAAAACTTACAGAAAAAGCATTTGTAGAAGTCTGAATGTTTGATTACACAAACCCTCAAGAGGAGAAGACTTCAAAGAATCTACAATATGCATCATGCAAGGTCATGAGATTTTGTGGGGTTTTTAAGAGGATGACAGGTTTTTGTAGTTTTTAAGAAGCGGTGTGGGGTTTTTTAGATGACAAATGCTCTCTATAAATTAGAGGTAGCAAGACAGATCAGTGATAGAACTCTTTGCAGATGCTGATTATGAATTGCAAGATTTTCTACCTAACAGAAAAATATCATCTTGAATTTTAGGCCAAATTTTATGAATTCAGCATTATTATATTAAATACAACCAGTATTTTTTCTTTTACAGACCTACCTCCCTACAGAATAAATTGATTATTCTTCATATTACGTCTTGAGGTGGACAAGATGCAAGAGAGCTGTCTCTGATTTCTTCTTCTGTTAGAAGCCACTAAATTACAGGAAATAAACCACCTGGAATTTCAGTTTGAAATATAGCTTCAGATAGCAGAAAATAATAAAAATTCTCTAGTTCTCAATCAATATTCTTTGTCAATTTACATTATACAAACCAGACCCTGAGGATTTCCTCTAAATCAACCATTTGAGGACTAGGAGTCCTGGTTACTGACTCTACATTAGTAATTTATGTGAAAAAAAAAAAATCCTCAGGCTCATGAAATTAATCTAGAGTCTTACACAGATTACAGAAGGAATAATGAACACAGTTATTCAGACAAAATCCATTATCTCCACAGCAGAGCTTCCTTTTCCTTGGAAGCCACTCAAGGAATGGTATCATTTAAGTTTAATGTGAATTTCAGAAGTGGAAAGTCTGCATCTTAATCTCCACTGATTGGGAACTACAGCAAATTGAGGGAAAAATGAAGGTGGAACAACAGGGACATGTCCCCAGCTGGCCAGGCTGAAGCAGTTCAGTCAGACCAGGTGATGTGCAAAGTGTTTGGAGAAATTTCAGTCCCTCCAACATGTCAAAAAAAGAGCAGTAGGGAATTTCTCTTAGAAGGGGGTTTATTCTCCATTTTATGATCCAGGTTTTCTGTTGGCTATGAACAAATATTGCTGAAATTTATTACACGACTAGGACCTCTTGAGGCACTGGAGAAAGGATTTTTTCCCACAGATTTTGTTGGTTTTCCTAGTTCAAGCATCTGTGCTAGAAGGAAAGGATTCAGGCATTTAAGGCACTTGCTAAATCTCTGTTATTTCTGCTGTAAACCTTTCATGTCCCCCAGAATTAGCTGTAAATGAGGATACCTACAGGATTAAAATACTAAAGCTACTGAAGAAATGTGACAGATGGAAGAGTCAGTACAAGTCTCAACCCCAAGTCACAGGAAATTCTGACAGCTCTGAAAGTCCAGTTCCTCAATTTCACATTATTTAACATTCACTAAACAAATGCCTCAACAATTTCAGTACTAAACATTTTTGAGGCTAACAAAATGTCTCAATATTCCTGTACAAACCATATACGTGGGGAAAAAAACTTGGTGAGAAGTTGAACAGTTGGAGTGGCTAATCTCTTAATTGGTCCCACACAAAAGAAAAAAAAGATCTAAGTAGCTCCTCCAGCATGGAAGAGTGCTGGGCAGGACAGGATGGCTGCATCCTTTGCTGAACCAGATGAGCCAAGACTCTCTAAGTTATTGGGAGAGGAGTGTGGGATGCCTCAAGAGCCTGAAGATAGCCTGAGGGAAAAGGGGCAGAAAAGGCCTGGACAGGTGGCAGCAGCTGGAACAAGACATTTTCCTTCCTCAGCATAAAAGCTGGTGCCTCTTATCTCCAACAGGATGCCATCTTCCTTCATTCCATCTTCTATGCTTTGAAATTGGATATTTAGTACCAGTTCTTCCACGAGAGTCCCACTTTCTGTAAGAACTGGAGTTTTTCTTTCTAATTCTCATGCTGGGGTTGTGAGGGTGGGTGTTAGGGGCACCTTGATCATATAGTGCAGGCAGGAGGATGAAACAACCCATGAGGGAAGGGGAAAAACACCAGCCCATTTCCCACTGTAAACTGCCTGTGAATTTTGGTACTTGAGCTGCTTGGCCTCCTCTCCCCTGCTGTGCTGAATCAAAGCTTCATAAAGTCTCTGCTCCTCTCAGAATGCAAAAGCAACACTTGTGACAGGCAGAAAATATTACTGCTGGCACTGGCTTGTCAGTTCATCAGGGGAGAACCACACAACCAAAAATCCTGCACAATACAAATGAAATTATCTTGTCCAACCCCTGGAAGAATAAAATCTGCATTTAGCACTTGAGATCAGCAATAATTGCATGCAACACCTGGGGGAAGGCACGAAAAATCAGAATACAGAAGAAAGAAAAGATATGATAGAGCAAACAACACAACATTGAAGAAAGAAACACATCTGGAAAGTCGTCCGATATACATTTGCATAATACACAAAACCAGAACCAAATCAAAGCAGACCGAAACTTTATATTTTGTACTTTGGCTCTTTGAGTGAATTTTGAATCACTCCAAACCTGTGATCCTCTAAGGAAGCTGTGATAGGAGAACAGAATGAATTCTAGCTGGACACCTAGAGCATCAGTTTACTTAATAAAAAAATACAAGCTTTAAAATTATAGAATATCTCCTTGAAATGTTTCCCAAGAAACACCCTTCTGACTTGAAAACATCACTTGGACTTTCCCCCCTCTCACAACTTTGTGAAGTTGGGGATATGCTTATATTCCTTACGGACTAAAATATAATAATCAACTGCATAAAACCTGATCCATGTCTCATAATAACTGGGAACTTTTTCTAGTTCTATAGATGGATCTGTATTGTTGCATTCAGGTTCTAAAGTTATGACACTCAGTAGTTAATGCAATCACCAAGTTTATGGCTTGGGTGTTATTAGAACAGAGAGCAAGATCTTGACCATTTATAAAAAATGCACCAAGTGTAAAAGCTGGGTTTCACTACCAGCTAGGCAATGGTGAAAATCTACTAAGCAAAATAAAGCAGGCAATACTGACACTTGTGGTCATTTCTAGATTGCTATTTTTCCTTCACTTACAAACATGTCTGGGATAGCTAAGAAATGTGTTGAGATCTCAAAGTACCCAAGCAAATTCCAAGTCTTTGCCAACCCTGTCTCCACTTTAGATGAATTTACTGGAGAAGTATCATTTTTGAAGAAAAGATCAGAATGGCCACTGGCCATATACATAATAATTCTCAACATGGAAAATTAAAACTAAGCATTTATGACACTCTTTATTAACAGATTTCCAGAAGGTAAAAATAAAGCTTAAAAACCAATAATAACCAATAAAGCTTAATAACCAATTAATAAACCAAGAATAACCAACCTTGAAAATGTTGCCATTAATCATTCTGAACTGTCACTTGAAAGCTTTTCAACACATTACAGTTGATATAATACCCCATTTTACTATGATAAAATGAACTTTGCAAAGTATTCATGGAGTATCCAGAATGCACAATCCATATGGGAATAGTGACAGGCCATCATGGCCTAAATATTTAAACTCTCAAGGGGCTTGTGCCACCCGGCAGAAGTTACCAAGCAGTACATGCCTGACTATTGCAATTACTCCAAATTAGTTTGAGGAATTTCTGCCAATGTTGTCAAGACAGAACTTTACTGAATGGCTCAACCTAAGAGTTTATTATAAAACCAGTTAGACAAAACTCTGCTGACACCCTTTAAAAATGACACGTAAAGTTTTTTAAGTTTTTAAAAGAGAGTATTCCAAACCACCACAAGTTTGTTTTGCATTGGTACATTTTGCTGAGTTCCAAGTGGTCAGGTGCACAGGGAATTGTGAGCAGCCCTCTCCTCTCCTCTCCTCTGTGCAGGACTCGCTGAGCACTCCGGCTCCTGGTCACAGTAACTCTGCCTGCTCCTCACACAGGCTGTACATCTTCACTTACTCCTTGGAGCCTTAATAGGTGGCAGCCTTTCAAGCACTAACACTGCAGCTTCTAATTTGGGATGTAACCATAGTAACATTACAGAACACACTACTCCCTGCATCGAGAACAAGCAGTCAACTGACCCTTCGCACTGAGACTGGGCTGAAATAAAGCTCATTCCAACCTCCAACCCAGCAAGATTACCAAAACCTGCAGCTCCTATTCCCAGTCCAAAGCAAGACCTGCCCTCCTGAAATACCCACAAAGGCACAGTATCCTAGCAAAGTAGCAAAGAACAAAGTGCCATAAAAGAAAAGGAAATTCTTCCCAAAAACTTTGACTCTAAAGCTAAATCAGTCACTCCCACGTGGAAAGCAGTACAAAAATCAAAGTTTTTTCTTACTTTTCTGTAAGATGAGCAAAGAACTGCTCATACTTTATTTGAAAAAAAAATAAAGAATGAACGAAAGAAATTGGTCACTAATATTTAAGAATTCAATACTCAATTTGTTCACAAGGTAAGATGACAATTTTTACACATACCAACAGACAACAGCTCTGCCTGAACTTTACAGGCTACACACAAGGGATATGGCCATTTAATTAAAAGCCAGAGCTGATGTCTGTTCCCTTCTAAATTTACTTTAAAAAGGATTCTCTTTGAAAAACAGCCCTTGGGATTTTTGTACCTTTAATATTTACTAAGGAGCCTTTATAGAAAAATAAAAACAGCTCTCTCCCTTCCAATATAGTACATAAACATGCTGTCTATAGGTCCCAAGCTTTAGGAACCAGGTACAGTGAAGCAGTAGCAAATAAATTAAATTGAAACAGCACAGATTTTAATAACCATTCTGTTGAGATCTGAACTTGTTTCCCAAATACAAGGTTACATGTCTTGTCTGAAAATTCAAAACTCAGAGGCAGATTTACATGTTTGTGTTTGGCAAAAGCATTCCTTCCTTCTGCCTAAGTCCCCATGGATGCAGTGACCACACCAATAATCCACCTGGTTTCCTCCTCAAAGCCCAGAGTGCAGCAAACTGGGAGGACTCCTGGCCATGCTCTCACATGTTTGTGTGCTTCAGCAACAGCTCCACAAAATTCTGGATATTATACAGGGCAGGCATAAGAAAGCTTTGTGTGTCTAGGTGGGAAATTGAGTCATCTGGGCACATATGGAACATATCAATGCACTGATTCTCAATTATTCATAAAGGTCCCAGATCAGTAAGTGGTGCTGGACACAGGCCCTCTTCTCATGCTCCACCCCCACACTGACCCCTCCTCTCCATTTTTTAAACACTGTTTTGTTTAGACTGGAGAAGATACAAAGTATTTACTGATATGCACTTAATATTTATAATTACTATTTAGGAAATATGCTCATGATCCTAAAATGTCCTCAGATAGGATCAAAGGATTTGTGGAAATCATTATTAGGTTAGGAAACTCATGCATTACAAACAAGACTAAATTAATAGAGAAAGTTAGTGTACATAGATGATTTAGTTAGGAGAATCTAAATCTGATTACGTTTCTAGTAAATTATCATATTATGCATCTAGAATAATAAAACACACTGACTGCCTGGGGAAAGCCTTATTTTCCCAGTAAGGGACATGCCTACCCCCAACACTACAAATAAGACACACCAGATAAGTCACAGTTTCTTTACTCCTTGTCAAAAAAAAGTTTAAAGAGCCAGTCATTAGCTTTTCAAAACAGAGTGGGCAAACAGAGTGACTAATAAATACCTGGGTAAGTATGCTGCTAGGTCTCTATTTTCTCAGGTATTATGGTAATTTATTTATACAGTACATATAATAAGATGCTTCAGGACAGAAGGGTCAGTCATTGAAAGGAGAGAAATGGAAGGAACACAAGTTTCCTTAGGACCAAAAAGACAAATTTTATGACATAGGTATGTCTGCAACAGACAAAAGACATTTTAGGTTCATCAATAATTGAAATGAAGTGCCCCTGACTTTGCAATGCCAGACCATAGCAGAAAGCTATTAACAGCAGAGAGGCAGCTTAACAGCATGTGCTTATAAATCAGTGTGGATCAGCCCAATTGAATAACCTCAGAAAACAAAAAGCAGCTTTTAAAGAGTAAGCATGTGTAAAGGAAATATGAGCAAAGAAAGGCACTTCTATCTTTTCTTTGGCATAAAGGCACAGACCATTCATACTCCAACAGAGCCAAATGGGTTAAATCAAGCTTCAGCATTTAAATGCTTATAATTCCCTTGCACTGCAGAACAGCTTTTGGAATATGGGACTAGAACATCTAGCATTAAAAATCTCCTAGAGAATCTAAGTTGCAGTGTCAAGGAAAAGTGAAAACAATCTGTAAAAACCCTCAATTTTTCACTTAATGATCACACAATTTTTATACTATTCACCTATCACTGTGCACGAACTGAGTACGTATCATTTATCAAATAAGAGCAAGAGCCTGTAAAGCTTCCTGTCTGCCTTTGGATTTAGTCAAAATGAATGCAAACAATCACGTGGGATTCAGCCAAGCAGTGACGTTAAATTCTGCTCTGTCAGAAGACAGCATCTGTCAAAGCCCACATTTAAACTGCTGCCTGCCTGTGCAGCAGCTGAAGAACTACGGAATGGATTTTATACACCACAATTCTGGGTTAAAACAACTCCAAACCATTTCTATTACTGCCTAGCAACAATGAAGGAAGGAGCAGAGGGAGATCCTATTACTGAAGACAACTGAGGCACTACGCGCTAGCCCTCCCTGCAAACATTTCCAGCAGAAATATGGATCCTGAGGAGAGCAGAACACAGCCCTGTATTGTCCGAGCTGCGAGCCGCCAGATGTGAGAGCCCCAAAGCAGCGGCTGCGAGCGCAGCCCGCCCCGCGCCCAGCAGCAGCCACAACTCCCGTCCTTTTGTCTGCAGCATGAACAAAAAGCCCCGAGACAAGGACGCCACTTGCCAGCGAGGAAGGTAACACGGCAACGGGCAGGCAGATGGACAGAGCGGATCCCGAGCACGGCGGGCGCAGGAAGCAGGGCTGCTGGGGATGTGCGCATGGTCGAGAGCATCTTTTTTGCTGAAGTGATGGCGTGCCCAAACTATTTTCTGTGGGTATAATCCTGCACCATAAATGGCCTGACCAAGGAAGGTATGTCAAACCCTTGTGTGTGATATTCATTCGCTTGTCTGTTACCTTTTCAACCATTACAGATAATGATCGCTCCTAATTTGCAGAGCTCTGAGATAACAGTGTCTCAGAGCAGGGAGAAAGAATTCTAGCAGGTTTTGCTCTCCCCCGGCACAATGTCACTCCCTTGCACTGACTAAATGCAGTGCTCACAGTCTGCCAAGGCTGGTGTGGCTGGAGAGGAAGGATTAAAGGGATAATGGAGTTCCTGTAATGATTGCTTTTAACTGAGAAATTAAAAACTCAAACCCCTCCAATACAGAAAAACCAGTTAGAAATCCTCTCAAACTAGGTCAGAATTAATCCTTATCTGAAGTAATCTTAAAGCATGGTAAAATGGCCATAATGTGACATACCGAGAGCACTGAACCATCAGAACAGACCACACAGTCAAAAGACATTATCTTAAAAGCCCCCTCAGCCCTTTTTACACTTGCTTTTCTGCCCCCCAAACACAAGCAAAATGTCACAAGGGCACTACCAGCCAAGCATAAATTGGGAGCCTGCAAAAGACTGGGCATGATTTAAACCATCAGCAGTGCAATCAGGCACCACGATTTACAAGTAACGTCAGGCTCCCTGACATCCCAAAAGGAAACCTTCAAACACTACACACTCTAAATGGTAAGCACATAACTTATCTCCTGCCATCACTGCAATTTCTGTTTAATATGAAAACACTGACTGTTTAACTTGGATTGTAAAATGACATTCCATATAATTGCCATTCATTCCTATTTTTTGTTGAAATTTAAATACTTTGTCACTAGTGACAAAAGAAAAGGTGAATATTTGCAATACAAATTTAAGACCTAAATCTACAGCAATTCAATACACCACATAAAGAAAGTGCTTATCTGCAGAATCTACCAATAAGCAATAATAAATCATTAAATGTCAATATAAATGTGCTTTCTTTGCCCAAGGCAATGCCAACGTGAAATAAAACAACTGCAGCTGGAAGGAGTTCACAAACCAAGGGATGCAGCATACATCAGACACCGGTTTCAAATCAGTTTTAAGACATTTAGAATATAAAGTCACTCAAGAGAACTTTTAAAACAACAACAAAAAAATGTACCTTCAGGCAACACTCCAGGAGAAGTACACCTGGCTAATGCAAGACATTGGTATCAGGCATTTAAAAACCTGCACATCAAACCTTATCCCAAATACTGTTTTGTGCAGAAGATTAATGGAGCTCGTAAGGGAAGTCAGGCACATTAAATGAGGCCCAATATGCAACTGCTGTTGATCAGAATACAGACTCAGGCTGCCTTTTGAACTCTTCCCTCTAATTTAAGAGTTGGCCCACACAGCTAATCAAAATATGAAAATCCAAGACGTGTGAATAGGAAGTGGAATGCTTCAATTTTCAAAGCTGTAATTATAGAGCAGAACTGCAAGTACCAGGAACCAAAACACCAGCAGAGCACAGACCACAAATAAAAATTCAAGAGGCATTCACAGTTTATGTATTTGGCATTTGATAATGCATCAGTGACTGCACTGCCAGGTGCCAAAAATGAAGCAGCATTATCACAAATAATATCTCCAAAATGCAGTTACATGCAACAACACACTCCTCGAGGACAAGGTGAGTGTTCTAGAGACCCTCTGCTGTACTTAGGTCTTCTTATCTACTGTCAATAGTTGGTGCCTGCTCATAACCATTCTGTGAAATGGAATTTTAAGTATTTGGGCAAAAAAAGTAATGCTCTAACCCTAAATAAGTGAGGGAAAATAATATTTTTATTATACAATTAGTTGGTGGGTTTAATATGTATTGACAGTTTTTTATGTTATTTTTAAACAAAGCATCCTACCATGTAGTATTTTTTTCAAAGGTACAATTGTTGCTGTATTTTCAATGCTTAATACCCCACTGTATATTTTGAAATGTTTTATACACAACTGCAAAGAAAATGAGCCCACGTTATTTGGGTTTTTTCAGTCAATAGCTCTATGAAGCTGAAATATAGATGGGAGTGCTTCCCCTATTCATAAAATGCCTTTTTGAAGGGCAAACAGAGACAGATTTTCTAAGACAGTCCTACCTTGAAAAATCAAGCAAATACATAAAAAAATATCAAGGAAATATGACTCTCTTAAAATGTCTTCTGATTCTAGTTCTGTCTCTCACTGTAAAACTTATTTTCATATGCATTATGTAAGCATGCAGCCTAATAAAGAGAGGCTTCGGCCATGGCAACTGCCATTGCTGGGACATCAGTGCATCAGGGAAACACAGCACCTGCAAACCCTTGTCACTTTACACATATATTTATGTAACTTAAGATTCTCACTTTTGCCTGTTGCCTTATCCAAGTAGGTGCTCATCAAAACACTACCTCAGTTAAAGATTAAACAAAGATTAGTAGCGCAGTGCACTTTTTGCTGAAGTATTTCCATCTAATGACTGTAGTTTTATAAGTGGAACAATTCAGTGTGACAAAATTAATCTGAGTTCTAGCTGCTACTCCACATTCGTGAAATTCTGGCTTTGATTTTCTTCCTAAACTGTTAATGCATGCAATGGAGCAATATTAATCAAACATTCCCACTGCTGCCCTCCAATCAAACAATTAACTGCCCTGAGATCTAGGCTATCCTTTGAAGCGACATTTCTGTTTGTTTATACAGAGATATTCCCGAATAGCTGAGCGTTCATTTACAACTCACTGCACACTGCAGACAAACTAAAAATTACGACTTTTGAGGGGAAGCTTCTGTTTTTCCAGCAGGGAAAAGCAGGTGCAAATGGTCACACAAACACAAATCTTACACATTTGGGGCTTATTTTCTTTTAGATAAGGACAACAGTGGAGTTAAAGCAGCACAAGCATGGGGTGTCACGTTAATTCCTGAACTACTTTAAACACAAGGGCTTATGATTTTTACAGAGACAGCTGAGTGTCCGGGAAGTGGCATCAGCCCCGAATAGCTAAACAAGAATATCAGAGACACTTTCAGCAAGCTTTCAAACCAAACGCACGGAAGCACCGGAGCGCCCTGGGCCGCTCGGGCGTTCCCGGGCCGGGCTCGGGCGGTCCCGCAGGATCGCGGCGCGCGCGCCCTTCTCGCGTCACACTCGCCGCGCAGCGTCGCCCCCTGGCGGGGGTCACGGGGCGCGGCGGGCCGTGAGGCAGCTCTCGCTCGCTCCGGAGGGTGCTTGTGAAGATACCGGCACTAAGTAAAATAAACATCAGGTATACACCTCTCCCCGCCCTTCCGAAACACAAATATTCCCTTTTGTGAACAGGGCAGACTCAATGTTGCATCACACACACACAACTTAATACCCTATTATTCGATTGACATCTCATCTTAAATTACTCCCTTACAACGTTAAACCCTGTAATTTCCCACATAATATATCACTTCGTTTTTAAATGCGCAAATTAATCCAAATATTGGTTTAAGAAGATAGCAAAGCAATTAATAAATCGCATATTTCTATTAGGAACAGTATTTTCTATGCACTCTTGTTCAACTGTCATCCTTTTTTCCTACAAAAGACCCTAGGGCCCAGGAATAAATTAGAGCAAATTGAAAATCACAAACGAATTGCTATTGTACAGTGAAAGTTCATTTACGAGATGATGTGATCAGCTTTTAATATGCAGCATCATGAAGCTGCCATATTGACTCTGCTGCTGAATATGAACAAAAATTTAAGAGAAAATGAAGCACAGACTACTTTGGCACTTTTTCCTACAGCTACAGCTGCTGGTCAGAATACTTGAAATTTCCAACTGCTATGTGCAGTACTTAAATATACTTTTATAGAGGGAAAAATTCCCAACCCAGTATCATGATCATCAGATAGCTGGCCAGAAACTTAGTCCTGAGCAATTTTATTTCCAGTTAACATGATCACTGTCCAGGATCTCTCTCTACTAAAAATCAAGTGCTTAATTTTAATTCAGCTGCCTCTGAGCCTGGCACCACAGCCCAGTGTTCCGTTCAATGTTTTCCTCCAATGCAGAGGAGAAGGTGAAAGGTGCCTGAGAAGGGACCAGGAATGTTATCCTGCACTAGCATCTGAGGGCTGTGCACTGAGGTTACTGGACCCTGAAAATTAATTTTGACAGGTGCATCTTCTCACTGACCTTCCTTGCACAGTGGGGGCCAGTGGAGATGCGCCAGGCAGTGTCCTGTGACTAACACAGCTCTGCCATCGCCAACCCTGCGCCGTCTGTCCCACCACCAGGCATGGCTGTTTGCAAAAAGGGCTTTAAAACTGTGAGCCATCCTAGCCTCTGCATGTCAAATCAATTTTAATTAATGCCATTAAACCTTCCATCTGCCAGCAAGGCTTTCTCATTCAGTCCTTCTCAAACACTCTACAAGGATTTCACAACCATGGATATGAAGCTATTTACATCTACTTCACACTTTTTCCTGCTAACATGGATCCATTTTTTTTCCTCTTTATCTTTGGTATCCAGGATATTTGTCAAAACTTCTACCAGACAAAAAAGCATTTTTAAAAGCTAACAAATCAAGTTAAATCATAAAACAAGGTTGGCTTTTAGCCTAAGTCAAATCTTATTCCCATTGACATGGGCTGTTCTTTGAAAAAGTAAATTTAACTCAATTTTATGTTTCTATCTAGTTTCTTTTTGTAACTGTTTATATTCTGAGTGTGTAAAATGAAATATTTCTGATTTTTTTTTATTCTTTGCAGAGTGAGCCATTTGCAGATGATTGCTCAACTCAAAGGAAAATGAATACCAAAGAATAGCAGTGGATTCTAAACCAATTGGAAAAGCCTTTTCCTTGAGCACTGTCTCATATCCCATCACTGGATCTTTACAACATGCTTCAGTGGAGAAGACGACACTGCTGCTTGGCAAAGATGACCTGGAATACCAAAAGGTCTCTGTTCCGCACCCATCTCATTGGCCTGGTCTCTCTGGTGTTTCTTTTTGCCATGTTTCTGTTCTTTAACCATCACGACTGGCTGCCAGGCAAGGCTGGATTCAGAGAAAACCCCATGTCTTACACCATACGAGGATTTAGATCTACAAAAAGTGAGACCAACCACAGCTCTCTAAGGAACATGTGGAGAGATGCTGTGCCTCAGACACTCAGGCCTCAGACAGTCACCAACCCTAACAACACGGATCTGTCCCCACAGGGAGTAACCGGTTTGGAAAACACCCTCAGTGCCAATGGAAGTATTTACAACGAGAAAGGCACTGGGCATCCAACTTCCTATCATTTCAAATACGTCATCAACGAGCCTGACAAGTGCCAGGGAAAGACCCCTTTTCTAATACTGCTCATAGCTGCAGAGCCAGGCCAGGTGGAAGCCAGACAAGCAATTCGACAGACCTGGGGCAACGAGAGCCTGACACCTGGCATCCAAATTGTGCGGATTTTTTTGTTGGGCTTAAGCACCAAGGCAGATGGATACCTCCAGAGAACCATCCTTGAGGAAAGCAGACAGTACCACGACATCATTCAACAAGAATACTTAGACACCTACTATAATTTAACTATAAAAACTCTGATGGGAATGAACTGGGTTGCAACCTACTGTCCACATGTTCCGTATGTTATGAAAACTGATAGTGATATGTTTGTCAATACTGAATATTTAATACACAAGCTTCTGAAACCAGAACTTCCTCCGAGGCACAAGTATTTTACAGGTTATTTAATGAGAGGTTATGCACCTAATAGGAACAAGGATAGCAAGTGGTATATGCCACCTGATTTGTATCCAAGTGAACGTTACCCTGTATTCTGCTCTGGAACTGGTTACGTTTTTTCTGGAGACTTAGCAGAAAAAATCTTTAAGGTCTCCTTAAGCATCAGACGTTTACATTTAGAGGACGTGTACGTGGGGATCTGTCTCGCCAAGCTGCGGATTGACCCCATGCCCCCACCCAACGAGTTTGTCTTCAATCACTGGCGAGTTTCTTACTCCAGCTGTAAATACAGCCACCTAATTACCTCCCATCAGTTCCAACCTAGCGAACTGATCAAATACTGGAACCACTTACAGCAGAACAAGCACAACGCCTGCGCCAACGCGGCCAAAGACAAGGCCGGCAGGTACCGCCACCGCAGACTGCACTGAGGGCCGGCGCTGCCGCCCGGCCCCGCGGCACGTGTAAATAAACAGCGCTGAACGCATGGACAGGGACCACGGAGCAGCCCCAGCACCGCCCGCTCTGAGCCCAGCGCACGGTGCAGGCGGGAAATTATTTTTTTAAGTTAAAAAAAAAAGTATAGCTCTTGAATATGATGAAATTGTAACCAAAAGGTTTTCCCAGCGAATTCGAGATTAAGAAAAAAAAAAAAAGACAAGATGGTATATAAGGATTTCTGTGTTAACATGCAATAATAAGCATGCACACTTTGGTGGTACAGTTGCTGATTCATGTGCCAGTAAAATATAATTGAGCATATTTTCCACACTAAAATTTTTATTTTAAGGAGTGCATTCATAGCTCTAGTTCTCTTCCATGTAATTTCTTATTATCCAGAACGGCTATAAAATGAAAAATTAAAACCTAAGGAAATGCACAAAGGGCAGATCAGTTTTACTTTCAAATGCCACATGACAATTATTATACACTACTTTAATGTACCACACATTTAGCAATGTTTAGTAAGCCACTACCAACAAATTCTAAAGCACTAAGAACGTACTCCCTTGAAGTAGGTCCAGTTTTCAGAAGTTTGCTTATTTGGTTTGGAAGGAGAGATGAATGAAATCAGAGTTGCAAAGTTGCTTTGTACATTGCCTTCAGAAATGCAAGTGGTGTTCTGGATGCAACTTTCAGTCCCCAAAGAGCTGACTGAAGGTTACTTCATTCTCTAGAAGTCACAGGGCAAGCTTCTAAGATCTGGTGCCAAGTAACATTCATCCCACTTGGAACCTTCATGCAAATACATTGGATCTGCTATTAATTTCCCTACATAACTTCAAGGTAACTCAAAGGCTGATGAGAAATGTAAAACAGAAGTTCCAGTCTTGCACTGTTCTTGACAAAATTTCATTTTTTGCAAAGCAGGAGAAAATTAATCAAACATGTTGTTTTGCTCTTTCCTGTCTGACAAAAAACAAGGGTCAGCCAAGTGAAAACACATCTGCTGGAGACAATGAAGCCCCACACCTGAGTTTATACGTGGGGAAAACTAGGTCACAATAAGATTGAGAGTTCCAGCCAGCAATATGGCCAGGAACAAAATCTAAGCAATTTGAAGTCACAACACGTACCACTGAAAATAAATTGTGAGAAGTGGGTTAAATCTATTTACAGGTTTGCAGTTTTCTAACAAACAGAACTTTTAAAGCTTATTTTCCAACTGTTACAGCAGAGTTGTATAAGATTCAGGTTATTACTGCTTGTCACAGTGCCAGGGTAAGCAATACCCACCTCTGATCATCAGCAAATGATCAAACTGCAATTAGTTTTCTGTTTGACTGGGACTTATTAATTGGAGAAAATACAAATATTTGATGTACTTTTATTATTTAATAAAATTGATTATATTTATGGTCTTAAGATTTCACTTTTTCTGGGAAAGCTGCTCAGGAAGAAAGAACTTTCTAACTTTAGCATTACTAGGTTTTTCTAGTGTTCCCTAGATCTTAAAGCCTGGTTTTTATGCACAGTACAGAGATCACAGCAAGGTTTTCTCCTTTGTAATGAGAAGACAAATCATATTACTGACCATTCTCAGCAGCTCTTGAGCTGTCTGCCTGCAGGAACTCTCACATGTGAACAGACTGCAAAGCACTGGATGCACCTCTGAAGCAATTCCAACAGATCCTCTGGAAGGTGGGGATGGGAATTTGCTCAACACCATTTTTTTTGTGATCTTCCACTAAATTTTTTCCTCTGCTGTATTTGGGGTGTGCTTATTGTACATTTCTGCATTTCCAACACACCTCCAATCATATAAATGTCTGGTTTTGGGGAAAAGCAAATACATGTAAAAGTAATAACTCTCTTCTGCAGACATTCCTCTGACTAAATTGAAAGTTCATACACTCAGTTTTCATGATGCCTGTTGGCCTTCATGTGAGAGAGCTGCCCTGGACAGATGTTTTGGGAGTGTGCTTTCAGCACCCAGTGCAGTTGTCCCCACTCCGTGTGCTGCTCGCTCCCAGGTGACGCAGGCCACAGCTGAAGGCACCTGGCTGAAGGTCACTGTAGGAGGCTCTACAGTGCAGTGCTAGCTCTAGACCCCCAGAGCGAGTGTGGGAAGCCAGCTACTACTGCAGGGGACTGAATTGTGGAAGATGTCCAATGCCATAAGTGGCCCCTCCCCAAGCAGTGCTGGCCAAGGACACAACCCAGCCTCCTGGAGAGGACTCCAGCGCTGCCCCCAGCCCTTGGCACTTTCCAGCTCCACTGCCATGTACTCGATTTTACCAACTCTGGCTAGTCCTAAATGCTCTTCTGGCTCCTGGGTGTAGTCCAAGAGGTTAATACTAAATCCTAAATAGTTTGGCACTGGAATCATCAAGTTTGGCAGCTAAACCACCTCTTGGGTGCTGGGCTTTGGAGCTCCTACATGATGTTGATCTGCCTGAGCTTGGCAGAACCACGGCACAATGCCCGTGAGTTCAGCATACCAAACCTCCTGCTACTTACAGGACTAGTGAGGAGCACCAGAATGCTAAATAAAAAGCCATTCTTAATGCCCCATATGATTTTTTAAATTTGTATTAATGTTTGGGTGAAAGTTGAAACTACTCTATAAACATACTTGAATCCTTATCAAGATGGTCAAAGGCTACTAAAAACATTTGCATCCAAGTACTGTTTTCTTACGTGGTTTGTTGCAAAGCTTTCAGAAACAAAAGGGAATCATTTTGTATGATGAAATATGCAATTACAGAATGAACACTCTACATTCTTTTCTCTGAATGTTTTACTGTTTTCTAGCTTGTGTTTAAGCTATTTGCTCACTCTATTAGAATATAAAAACAGTTCATGTTAAAAATAGTGCAATAATTAATTATATCATTAAAAGCTTGGACAAGTTCTCTCACTTCCTTTCCCCATAGAGCAAGAAACAAAAGCATTTTTCATTAGCAATAGCATACAAACCTGTAGCTAAAAACTCTAACATGTCTGTAATGCAGTAAAAAAAAAAGGATATAACTATTCATTGAATACAGAAGTACAAGAGTTTGTATAATACTTGCTTGAAATGTTTTTATTTCTTTCTCTGTCTGCTTCAGGTTGAAACCAAATATAAAAAGTCATAATGGCTCAAAAGTTATGATGGGAGAAAAAAATCATGACATCATCAGCACCATTATTACAGCAAAGAAAAACCTTAGAAAAGCTGGCCTGGTAACAAGAACCAGAAATTGGAATTCCATCATTTCCTCATACTTATTTAACTTTCAGCTTAATAAAGATTTACACATTGATACTATAGGACCAAAATGAAGTTCCAAAAAAAAAAAAGTTGTTATTGAACAACAGAACTGTTCCTTTCATATCTCTAACTAAATCAGTGGTATGAGATATTTGCACATCCCACACCAATAGACTTAAGAATGCAAAATGCACAGCTACAGCTTTTGGTGTAGTAGAACTGATCCCATCCCCAGTCACTGAGAGATCTTTCATGGGTAAAGTTTGCAGTCGTTCTAAGTTTTAAAAATTACATGTCAAGGTACTTCCAAGCATCAGTGGTTGTTCTGAGAGAAAATTCAGTGCCTACTAAGATCTTCACTTAAATTTATAAACTTAAATTATGGGATGGCAGTGATCTAGAAGAGATGAGACAGACTGCTTTTCAGGTTAACCTTACTAGAACAGCAATTTAGAATCTGCTTTTCTTTGCAGTGCAGTAATATTAAATGTGTCAGTCCTCATTTACAAAATATTTTCAGAATATATCAACATGTTAAGACATGCATTAACTGTCTCCAAGCCCAGGCTAAATCAGGCACTGGAGGGGAGGGAAGCACCTAAAGGCCATTACTTTAGACTGCCTCTCTCTTCCCACTTATTTTCCTGATATGTTAACACAGTCCCTAATCACACGTCAATCTAAAATACCTACATAATCCCACAGGGCAAGAAAACCTTTTCCCTTGAACAAATGCTCATTGCAATGCATGGAAACTTCCTAGGAGGAAATGAAAGGGAGAGGGAAGATGCTGATATAGAAGCTACTATTTCTTCCATTTGTGCTTTTGGGAAGAACAGGCTTGTAACTGATTTGCAAAAACATCACTTGTTGCCATATTTTCCCAATTTTAGATGCTATTTCTCAATCCCTCTTTTGCTGTCAAATAGCACAAATAAGCAAATATTGGACAATCACTCAGTTACACTGTGAGAACTGCACCTCTCAATGAAGAGCATTATTGTCCTTTCTATTTCAGATTGTCCTTCCAAAGCAGGATGTGACTCGGGGCACAGTATCACCCCCCTTGCTGAGCACATGTACTGACATGGCACTGGCTGTTATTCCTAGAGACCCCATCTCCAGCCCATCCAGCACTGCCTCCCTTCCCCAGCCAGTCCATGGGCAGCCCCGGGGAAGGAGGGAGGCAGGGAAGCTGCATGGTCAGCTCTGAAATGCTGCACTGTGCAAATGTAGGTCAGCAAGGACAGGACGTGGGCTCTGCTTTGTACCAAGAGTGAAGGCAAAGGCTTTCCAGGGCAGGAGGCTGGGGGAGGGCTCTGGAAAACAACTTCTTGCAGCAAGTCGGTGAAAAAGGAGCTTAAATGTCAGAAAACAGAAGAGTAAAACTAAAAATGCACAGCTGATCACCACCACACAGGTTGGAAACACAGGGCAGGCTCAGTGGCAGGGAAAAGCGTTACAAAAGTGAGGCCAAATGAGAAAGCAGGATCTGGAATTCTAGTCATAAGTGTTCACACTTCTGCACTTAGAGAAGATTTACATATGAGGTAAATCCATTCTTCTACCAAAATTTTTAGTTGGTGACTGCAGTGCATATTTTTTTTAAAGCCTGAAACAAATTCCAAGTCATGACATGATGGCATGAACAGCAGATCAGTAACTCCACAGAGAGTACTTTACACATAGTACACAAGCAAATCAAAAACAAATTGGATCACTTGTGCCTAGGATTTGTATTTCATCTTCACACAAAGAGTTAAATTCAGCCTTCATTTGTTCCAGCTCAAAAGAAACAGAGCCTGGTACAATACGGTACCTTGCTTTCACAGTTAAAAGACTGCAAAGGAATTTAACTGAATATGGGATATGGATGAACATTACCACGTTGCTTTTCTGATATTACCATGGCAACAGTTACAAGAGCTCTCTTAAGCATTTAAATCTGACAGTTTTCCTGATAACACTAACTGAATGATAGTAACGGTGCATTTTGGTTCATGAGCTAACTGCTCTATAACCACAGGGCACAAACCATTCCCTTCACTTTTCTCAAGACTGTGCTTTTGGTCAAAATGTTCTGACCAAGACAGTAACCTTGAATTACCACTCAAAAAAAAAAAAAAAAAAGTCCCTCCAGTTCAGGGAGTACTCATGGCTTAAAGCTTTATGTACCCTCAAAGGTTTCCATGTGAATGCTTAAGTTGTGCAGTGTCCAGGGTGGAGAAGTCAAGACTGCTAAAATCTTTGGTGGGATTTTTCTCAAAGGGCTTTCATTAGCCTGGGAAGGCTGGAAGGAAAATCCCACTTTCTGAAGGGTGGAGTGAATTGTTGCTGACCTTCAAGATGTCATTTGCTCAAGAAAAGAGGAGGAAGAAACTGGCATTTTTATACAATCTTTATCAGTTTGTAACCAATACACAATTTTTTAAATAACAAAACACTGCAAGCTGTTCTACCTCAGTGGAGGCCAAAGTGCACTGAGGAATAAACAGTGTGCTCTGAGGACAAGGGCATCACAGCAACGCCTCCACCTCCTATTAGCCCATTTAGCTTTAGCTAATAATAAGTGGCATTTCAACTGTTTAATAGGAATATTCTGTGAACCACTCACTCTGATCCCCCAGATGCTCAGTGTGGGCATAATGGAGAAGTCTCTTTTTCTTTACCTCATTAAAAAGTGAAGCGTGTGAAACATGTTTGTCATCCTAACATTTTAAAGATACCAGCTTTGATAATGTCTTGCAATATAGTCAACTAAAAAAGATTAAGATACTGAAAACAGTGTGAAATCTTTAAAAATTTCCCAAGATGACAAAAATTCAGATTTCAGAAGAAAAAGTCATGCTTGCAAAGATCTAAGAGAGAAATCTTTTCAACACAAAAAAGTCCTCAGAAGGTAAAGTATTCCCAGCTCTTTTGCTGTTAACACTTTTTAAAGTTTTATATTAAATTAAAAATTAAAAACATCCATGCCATCCTAAAACCACCAAATCCCTCCACACTCTTGAAAAACCACAACCCCACCACATCTTTTCCTCTGGAAAGGCCAAGTGTTCCCACATCTCAGTCAGGCTCAAAGTTTATAACGAGAAAAACCAACTGCCACAAGAAATCCTTTGTTAATAAAATACGAGACAAGACACTGAAGGAAACTAAAACTTTCCTCACTGCCTTTCCTAAATATTTAACATACCCTGCCTTTAAACAAACTGAGGCCTAAGAACTATTTTGAGACTATGAATAACCTACAATCTTGCAGGTTTCATTCAGGATTTGTGTCACTGTCATCGCTTTCAAAAGAAGCATCGATTTACGTCACATTTTAAACCTGTCTTGTCCTAACATACAGGTTGATACAAGATGACAAAACAAAAAAAGAAACACTGGAAAGTACCATCTGTGACTCAGTCAAAAATTTAGTGCTGCTATTTAATGCAAATGTCAGTCCTTTTATAGGCATTCTTCCAAAGTCCACCTAGACATCAATTTTTCCTGCCATAAAAATTCAACTCAATTATCCAGCCTTCTGAATGAAGAGAACCAATTTCCCATTGTATCATCTTGAACTAATCTAAAATATTGTATTTTCTTGACTGGTTTTTAGTGCAGAAAAGGATAACATATTTATGTCCAAAAATGTAAAGAAATGAGACAATTCAGAGGTGCTCTTAATGTTACTCAAGACTCTAAAATAAAGGTAAGTAACTCACACATACCTGAGGGAACAACGAACACCTCTGTTGCTCAAAAAGCAAATTACAAAGCTTATGCTGTACCCACAGTGAGGTATACCAAAGGGAAAAAGCAAAAACTAATCCAAATCGAGCAAACCCCCAGAAATCACCTCATTCATATATAGATGTATCTTCAACAGTATTTTCCATAATACCTCTATTTATGGCATGACAAAATTCTGTCTTCCAAACCTGAAATCATTTTTAAAACCTGATGCAGCAGTTTTCTTTTATTATTTGATCAAATTTTACATGATTTAACTATTTTGGAAGTTATCCACATTCATTGAAAAACTTAATATTTTCCCTAAATTCTCAAAATGGTAAAAAAAAAAAAAATAGGGCAAGAATGATAGATAATCACAATTCTTTTGCTTTACAAAAATTAAAATTTATTCAGAGTTAAAAGCCGTAGTCACTTCCTGCTATCCAGCAGTGAATTATCCCCTTCTAAAAAAGCAGGTAAATCTGTTTGCTACATCCATCAAAGGTATGATTTTTTTTCTAAACAAAATTCAGTTGAGAAATGGATGCTGCAAACAACTTCAGCTATCCAGCTTTCATTAATGTTAATAAAGGAATGACAGCCCTGTGAAAATAATTTGGAGGTGCTAAGCCTGAATGAAATATAATGCTGTCCTAGTCATTAAGAAGTGCACTGCCTGGATCCCTGAAACATTCTAATTTTTTTTCCCTTCCACCATTTCCATATTTTCTACTAGTAGAAGTTAAGCAGTTTGAATGATTTATTGTCCAAATTTCATGCTAGCAGAGCAGAATGGAAAAACTAGAATAAACTACACAATGACATTTCTTCCCTACCCATCCTCCTATTCATTAAAACAAATTTACACCCATGAGCACACTTTTGTTAAGTAGCATTTTCTGCACACATTCCATAAACTGAGAGTTTTATGAAACACTACTTTGGTTTTGCCTGTAAGACTCCTTATGACAACCAGTCAAGTATTCATGTTCTACCTCTTCCAATTCTGTAAGAAAAAAAACACCTATGAATCTTGTATTAATTTTTTTTCATTGTAAAATATTTTAAATGGAATAGAGTGGGGTTTTTTCCCCCATTTCTGATCACAATATTCTCCTGGAATTACAAGTATTAACACCTGAAGCACTAACATAGTCCTTGAATTCGGCAGACCCTGATTTACTCACAGAACAGATAAATCATAGGATGTTCATGACAAAACAGATGCTCAGGAGCATTAAGTTTCTTTTTTCTCACAACAATGGAATTGCAGCAAGCAGTCCACGCTGACATATCCTGGCTAGGACACAGCAAAGTTCTTCTGCTCCAGTTCCAAGTGCAGCCATTTCAGCACACACAACTATAATCTGGTTGAAATGTAACATAAATTGCAGTTGGACAATGCTCACATTCTGAAAGGATGGACACTTCTTCCACAGCTTCTCTGGGCAACTTGTTCCAGTGCCCCACCACCCTCACAGAAAAGATTTTTTTCCTGACATTTAATTTAAATCTAAATCTCTCTTCTTAGTTTATTTAAACTGTTCTCCCTTGTCCTGTCACTGTGTGCCCTTGTCAAAAGACATTCTCCCTCTTTTCTACAAACCCTCTTGGAGGAAGGCTGCAATGGGGTCTCCCCATAGCCTTCTCCTCTGCAGGCTGAGCAGCCTCAGCTCTCAGCCTGTCCTTAGAGCAGAGGAGCTCCAGTCCCACAAGCAGCTTCACAGCCTCTCTGGACCTGCTCTAACAGGCCCATCGTGTCTGTCCTGTGCAGGGGATGCCAGGGCTGGATGCAGCACTGCAGGTGGGGTCTCAGAGGGAACAATCCCCTCCCTTGACCTCCGGCCACCCCGCTTTCGATGCTGCCCAAGATTCAGTTCACCTTCTGGGCTGTGAGTGCACACCGTTGGCTCCAGAACCCCCAAGCCCTTCCATGCAGTCCTTCTCCCAGCCTGTGACTGCCCTAACCCAGCTGCAGCACCTTTTGCACTCGCTGAAGGGCCTTGCTGAACCTCACTGGGTTCACATGGGCCTTCACACTCTTCATCATGTTCAAGGTGCTGGACAATTTCCGGTTTTTTTTTGTGGTGACACTTTAAGACTTGGGCAAAAATAGATTTACATATTTGCTGAACATATTTCACACGGGTTTTGTCAGTTACTTGAAGTGAAAAAATGATGACAATGAGATGTGTTGCCATAGGGAAAAAAAAAAAAAAAAGGCTGCCTCCCACCACAGCCAACTAAAACATTTGGCATTTCATTTGTTTCAGTGGTCAATACAGATATGAATGTGTTTGTCCCTGGATTTTAGGAAGTCAAAAAAACCAAAAATTTATTTTTCCAACTGTCAATAAAGCTTTCTTTTCTTGTTGTCCTGTTTCTCTTTTACAACTGCCTCTTCACAGCTAGAGGTTTTCTCAAGTTATCAGAGATATGCTGTAACCCACTAGAAGCGAGTCTTTGCAAGATGCAATATGAAAAATGAAGCATTTTCTATACAAACCACATAACAGTCTCCCTCCTCACCCAAACACCTCAAAAACACATTAAACATTCACTCAGAGAAATTTCTAACTAGTCCTTATAAACAAGTGAACACTAACTCCCTAAAAACCAATGACTCCCAGAGATGACACAAACCTGTCTCTTTCTAATAAATACCAAACTACAGTTTCTGAATTTTCTATAGAACATTTTCAAAGCTTACTAATAAGATTTAGCCCTTTAGAGAATTGATCAAATATTGCAAACCAACTCTTTACTTAACAGTGGCATCAGATGATATTAAACCAAATCAAAATTACTTGTTTCAAAAAAACCTAAATAGAAATAAATGCTGATTAGGACCTGTTACTACCAATACTCCCTCCCTAAGCAGTTGGTAACATTTAGCCAACAAGTCACAGAAATATTACCCAAGTTTCCCCATTCACTGAAAAATATAAGGGCAGAAAACAGAAGTTCACCTACATAGATTCAGCTATAGGGATGTTGTAATCTAGGACTGTACCATCCTCCACACATGCAGAATGGGAGCAGAAATCATCAGAACATTTATTCTGCTGCTGCTAACTGCATTAAATGGAAAATATGTTTAAAACCCAGTAGAAATCCTTTAGAATAATGGACAGTAATTACAAACTTCGTAAGTTGTGACACTTGAGTAAGTATTGCACAGTACATCTCTTTCTATTAAACAGGGAGATAAAAGATGCAAACCCCACAAACTCATACTTCAAGGGAAATACACAGGCAGGACAAGCACTTAAAAGAGAAAATATTCTGCTCTAAAGAGCTTATGTAAGTAAATAAGTGGACAAATTTTAAGTGGTAGGCTTCAATTCATCAGTTTAAGTACTGGAAATGAGTGTTTTTTCTTGTGTAATGACAATTGAAGTAAAGTGTGAAAGCACTGACTATGCCCAAAAATAAACAGTCTATTAAGCATCCACAGCAATTCAATTTCCTATTCCTTTTTCAACTTAAACACCCCAAACATAAAGCTGAAAGCAAAACTAATTACCCTTGTGCTTGCCAACCTAAACAAAACCCAAAGTTAAAAATACCTTTACAATTTTTAACTCTCTCTATATATAAACACAGAACAAGTGCATTATGAAAAATGTAAAAGGCACTGAATTTACTGCTGGATGTCCCTGAGATCTAGAGGATCCTGAACTGTGCATTGTGGAAAACAGAGGCTCTGCAGGTCGGTTAATAAATACTACCATGGCTCTCTATAATCCAGCCATTAGTGCCTGCAGTGAAGAGCAGCAGTTGAATTTTATTTGTGGCCCTGGTGCAGATCAAATCTGTAATCCCATGTAAGCTACACACAGCACTAAGAAATGGGACCCCAGCAAGCAGAGGAGCAGCAATCATGTGTGACAGTCTGGGGAAGCTGCTCCCAAACTTAATGGGCAAAGATCTGAAGGTTTATCAAGATTCAAGGAAAGGTGAGAAGTCAAAACACATTAATTTAAATGCACTGAATTCCCATGTGAGTTTTCCAATGCAGAAGTAAATTGGCCTTCACTCACTGTAAACCAAGGAAATTAAACTACATACAGCTCACTAAATTAATTTTATTCCTAAAGACATCACCAGCCAATGGCAATTTAATGCATTATAACTTATGAATGTTGATGTTGAACACTTTGGTAATTTGCTTTAATTTGCTTGAGTGCCTTGATCTAGATATAGCCTTAAGGAATACTTGTATATTGCCATTTCAGATTGCATCATCCATTGTATTTAGGAGAAAAGGTTATTTGTGAATGGCAGAACTATGAAGTACTTGCTTTAACAGGAAAACACAGACCATTATTGAAGACTCTTAACTTCCTAATGACTCCCAACCATGCTCAGGTGGCAACAGCTTCACCCTGGAAAGTCCTGATGTGTTTCATTACAAATGAAATATGAATTAAGATTTTAACCCGTTAAGACAAATCCTGCTTTGGGGAGCTCAGGAGCTACAACAGAAATCTGGGAGGAAGTTCCACAAGGTCCTCGAGTCCCTGAAGGGCACTGACTGAGACACCAAGGCTACCAGGAACAACCACAGGCATGTTTCAGACAGAGGGAGGGCTCTTTTCACCCCAAAGCTTTACACAGCTTTTATTTTTTTTTTAATTGTCTTTTGTGTGAGCACAAAGGCATCTCCAGAAACCTATTTATTTTTCATAAAATCCCTTAACAAGCCTGGAATCCAGGAGGATCCAAAGATGAGAAAGGAAGTACCTTATCATTTTAAATGATTTAATAGCTCACAGGTCAGCACCAGGCTGAAGGCTGCCACAGAGAGATGAGACTCCAGGGGTTAAGAATCAGCTCATACCTGGAAGAGAATTCTGTGAATTCTGCTAGAAAGCACACAGGGTCCACCATGAGTTTCTCCTACAGGAGCTTGGCCATAAGGAGTAACCCAGACTGTAGGCAGGGCTTTATCAACAGAAAAGAAAAACACTAGAATATTAAGTAAAATAATTGAAAACTAACTAAACTAAGTAAAATGAACCAAGATATAAGATAGAAATAATGTAGAAAATTCTGAGTTTTAAACATTTGAAAGTGAAAAACAAAGAAGTAAAAAGCAAATAAAATCCACAGTAACACCTAAACTTATCCTGAAGCATAACAAATTCACTACAAATCAGTGTTGAGTAAATGAACTACTAATACATAAACCCAGAATACATCTTTATTTTTCCATCAAGATAATGTCAAAGAGCATATGAAATACATTACAGAAAGGTATAAATGCCTTTCTGCAATTTAACTAGAAGCAAAACATTCCCTCCCACCACCATTATCTTCAGACTTGCCAGAGAGGCTCATGCTATTTCCTTCACCCCTGAGAAAATAAAACATCTGCCCACCCCATCAGCTTTTAATCTTCTTATGGACAGAATTAATTTAGCTTCCTTCTGGGGAATGTGATGGGAGAGAAAACTGGCCAAGCCTATTTGAGCCAAAGTCAGTCTTTTGTTTAAAGGAGAAAAAAGAAAAAGAGAGGGGAGGAGGGGGAAAAAACACCTTAAGCTGTGAACACTCCTTAGTTATGCCACATTTATTAAGTATCAGTACATTTCTATGCATTTACCATAGTTTAAATATGACTTCACTAAAGAAACACCACTTTACTGAACATATGGCAGAAACTCCCTGAAGCATGCCAAAGATTAAATGTCAGGTTAATCAATCACTTCCATTCCACTTAGGAGAG
The DNA here is from genome assembly GCA_013399945.1 of Ploceus nigricollis. Classification (NCBI taxonomy): domain Eukaryota; kingdom Metazoa; phylum Chordata; class Aves; order Passeriformes; family Ploceidae; genus Ploceus; species Ploceus nigricollis. The sequence continues at coordinate 867,804 of VXBC01000601.1, read as the reverse complement.
GCATCAGAAAAAGTTCCATTATTTCCTTAAAGGTATGATTTTTATTCATAACTGAAACTTTCACAAATATTAGTATACTAATATTTGTAACACTATCCTAGTGTTTAACTTTAATCCATTCTGGATCTTAACCTGGAGGATGTGGAGTATTTATTACCTTTTATACTCTATTTCTCTCAGCTCCATATAAAGGAGTAATAAAATAATAGTTGAAAATATTTTCTGCGTACTGCGGATTTCCATCTATAAAATGTTCCCTGCATACGGATTACTGTTATGGTACTCATTCTTTAAAATTATCTAATACCCACATTCATATTTGAAAGGATTACAATTCACAGTGTTTGCCATTACAAGCCACGTGCAGGCAGCTTTCCAGAGAAGAAAATAAAAGGACATTAAGAGTCTTGCTGAGCCCTGCCAGGGGAAGGAATATAAGAGACATATTGAATCTGTGGTTTTCTTGTGCAGTACTATACCACACATATGCAAGCTACCCATATTAAATATTTAGCTCACCTTAGGTGAGCCTAATCACTGCCTGATCAGGCACTTTCATTATTCTGAATGGGAACTGTAACAAACCAGCAAACACAGTTGTCCAAAGATTTCAGCTATGAACAAGGCAGTTGATTTACTTATTAAAACTTCACCTTTGAAATCAGAGCCAGCTATAAACCCACCCTTTAAAATCAGATGTAACATTCAGGCAGTTCAGAGTCCCTTTAGATTTTAATTCCTAATACAGCATTAAAATCCATTTAGGATTTTAATATGTATTTTACTACTTTAATCTGCATTTCACCTGCTGTTCATGTCCAGATATTTTTGGAAGCTTTTTCTTGACATTATTTTCCAGACATAATTATACATGTGAAAGCTACTATAAAAATCATTATTTGCTACAGCACACATCATCACCCTAAAACAGAATGGCTTTTATAGACCCAGATGAGGTAGCTGCATATGTTCTGTATATTCTAATATATTCTATGTATTATTAGCTACAAAATATTTGCCTTAAGATATTATTAAGCCCTCTCCATCCACAGGTCTTTTGTTAGCTAGCAACAATGATAAAACACAACTAATCAGGCAGGTTATCTGCTTTACTGATGACTGTATTCCATTTTTATTTCAGTTATATGTAAATCTGTTTGCCTGATTTACACCAAAGGTAACTGGGAGGTAGGGCTGATGGACAGTGCTGCATAATAGCAGCACCCTCAAGTCTCCTATGCTAAAGCAGAGTTGTTTTCTTCCCCACCTCAGCAAACAGAGCTCTTCTCAGTCTGCTTCAGTAACACTCCCTCCCTTCTCCCACAGTATGGTTCCAAACTACTTCCCAATTTCAATAAAACCCAGAGAAAAGTTATTGCCTTTGTCAACTTTTATGAAAATTGCTGGCCAGGGAAATTAAACCCTCGAATTACTGCTCCCAGGGAGTGAAAGGCAGGCAGTGCCTTCTCTGTGTCTCCTCAAAACAGCAGCACCAAGCCACCCAAAACCACCCATCTGTAACTCAGTAGCTGCACTTCTCTCCAGGCCAAGGGAGGGCACAGGGAGACACCCACCTCACTTGAAGAAACCTAGAATTTTTAACAATATTCTAAATTAAAAGTACTATGAATTTACAGCCAGTAGACTGACAGTTAACTACAAGCAAACTTATCACATCACTACGTCACTTCGCTTAGTCACACCAAGTTTTCCTTCACACTTGAACTGAATTTTAAAAGCATATCTGTTGCTCATGCACAAAACTGACTCATATACCTTCATGGAGAGACAGAAAGGAAGAGATTTAAATTCCAAAAATACACCCTAAGTTTCTTAAAGCAGCAAACCAGCTGAATAGTTGGACTTCCTAAACCTTAATGTGCCAAATGCAATGGAAATGTAAGATGAAATAAAAACATGCTTTGTTAATATTCATGTTGTATAAAGTCTAACTAAGAGTTTTATAGGTGTGAGAAACAAGTTAGTGGGAATTGGATTTCACAAAGTATTATCTGAATTGCTATTATAATGTTGTTAATATTAAGATAATAATTTATGTTATAAAGTGGTTAATGTTGTTACAATAGCCTAGTGGTGAAATTGGTTTTCATGAGGACAGTATGGTTTCGTGTGCTGCAGTGTGGGTTATGAGCTTGCATTGGACACACTGTTGCTAGCCAAACTTTTGAGACACAACCTCCAAGGAACAGAAATTCACCCTGTGAGGACCCTGATAACCACAGCGACAAAACCACGTCGGTGCCAAAAAGAGTGACATGGAGTGAGACTGCGTAAAACCAAAAATAAATATGCATAAAGCTGATGCAATATCAGGGGGATACAAGGTGAAGCTGCCATTTTGAGCACAAGCCTCTGGCATTTTGTCACACTCCCAGCACTGTCCCTTTTGCTTTGCTGATTTTTTTTGTTCTCAATAAAACTTCTATAATTCATTCACACTTGGGGTCTGGGTCATTTATAACAATAGGCCAGCTAATTAAATGATGTATTTGTAAAAAACACAGTTGTTCTCAAAGTTATTTATAAATTTCTTTCAATTTACCAACTGCCTTAGATAAATTTGACATTTTAAGTACATTGGACAAACTTTCATTATTCAAAATAGTTAAGTACTACAGATGCATAGATCCAAGGTTAGCCTTTTACATTTTAAAAGAAAATAAAAATGTTTGTCTCTCAGAGAAATTTGCATTCAGGCTACACATTCACTGGTTCACAAAGGTAAGGAACCAGATTTATTTTTACCAGATCACCTTCTTCAGTGTTAAGTCCCATTTGCATGAGGTTCATGTTACTTAGAACAGTCCCAAACCAAAAATCTCCAGAAAATCCCACAAGCCTTTTAGGAACAAAGAGGGCCAACAGAGAAAGTGGTGAATGAGAATGAAACCAGTCAATGCACCACTCAGTGCCTGCCTACCTGCACTTGCATACACACACATCTCCCCATCACTCCCTCAGCTCAGCTGAGTTTGAGATGAATAAAGAGCCAGGACCCACCCTGGCGGCAGCAGTGATGTGAGTGGTGTCAGCACTAGCATATTGCTCGGTGCAAGCACAAATCCAGCTCCAGATGGCAGCCCAGCAGCTCGCAGTCACAGGTACATTCTGGGAGGAATGATCACTACTGCCCAAATGCCAGGTGAGTGAGCCATAATTAATGCAGAGTTCATTATATGGCCTTTACAGTCATTTACCTAACAAGAAAGCCTGCATTGCACAGACTTATCCAGAATCAGGTTTCCAGGAGGAAACCTGAGGAAATCAGGACTTTGCCTACAGACATCCTAAAAGTGAGGATGCTGATTCAACAGCAGCAGTGTGGCTGCATAAAAGACACAGGTAGATTAACACCTGGATTTAGATGGAACACTAAAATCTCACAAATTTTGAGATCTAAATATAGTCACTCTTAATTAATTACCTTCTTAAATGGTACAAGAAGGACCTGCCAAAAAAGCTTAAAAATACGTCCTATTTTGCTATTCTAACTGGATCTTCTCATTGGTTATATTGCACTACCTGGAAATAGTGCCCAATGACATCACTTATAATCCACCCCCCAAAGGACTAAGAACCAGGGCTCTTGCCTCAGCATTTCATCAACATTTGCCTCTAAAGCTCTGTCTCAGTTCTGAGCTCTGCAGGTTTAATGCACTCAGAAAAGACCATCTTTGCCTTACATATTCTGACTGAAGAACACCTGGCCATGCCACACTGCTATAATAACTGTGTACCTGTGAAAAAAATCTGCCACACTGAGATAGAGATACCCTCTGGTATCACACACACCCAGCCACATACTGAAAGAATTCAACAGAAGGGAAAAAAACCTCAACTAAACAACAAAATAAACCCACAACTGCAATAAAAAGGAAAGGAAGTGGACCTTTAAAAGAACACCAGAACTCAGCCCACAAATTGAAACAACAGTCCTTAAGTGTGTTCAAAGAGGGCAACAATAAGGACTAAGCACAGAATGTATATAAATAATTATAAATAAATCATAAAGGAGACTGTGCTCTAGCTTAACTAAGTAGTAGTAAATGGCATGAGTGAGATGTACATGAGCCTGGGCTCTCAGGCAGTTCCTATGGATATTGCTAAGGTAACAAGCTATCCTACTTTCCAAGCTCAGAAGAAGGTATGACTATGACACTAAGTTAGATAGAAGCAAGTACTCCAAGTAGAAAAAGCAGAAAACTTGTTTCCACAAATAATGAATTTTACCTTAGTCTATTACAAGCAAACAACTAAGTAGTGAAGTGTCACAGGGCCTAATGACAAGGTATTATCTCAAAAACTGACCAGAGAAGGAAATCTTGACTCAGTTCTCACATCAGTAACATGAATTACTCAGATGATCATTAAATTCTTTAATTGTAATTTTGATTTAGTTACTGTATCATGAATTGCAAAGTATGCTAGAAACTTTCAAAAATTCATTAAAACTCTAATTCTGAGACAAGAGGATGGCTACCCATCCTGCAGGAGAAGGAGTATGTTAAAGTGAATTATTTTTGATCCCCCATCTGACACATGCTCATTTCTACTGGGTCTGCAAGACCCTACCTTCAGTAGGTGTGAATAAATTACAATCCTACGTAACAGCAGAGCTATTCTTTCCCCAGAACTGTCAGGTGAAGATGCAGCTGTTAGACATTCATGAGATGTTTGGAGATAATTTGTAGAGAGAAAGGTGTTGATGCAGTTGTTTAAAATAAGCTTGTGCAGTGCATGATGTCTGATTGTTCAGAACTCTTAGGACAAAATACCAAAATCTGTAGCTCAGGTTCAACTGGTAGCATTGAGCAGCACCCTATAAAACTTTGATTACACACAAACCCAAAGACCTGAGAAACACAAATGAATCTAAGCACAATCCTATACAGAACTCAAGTAAAGGTGGACATCCAATCCAAAGAACACAAATGAAGTGTCCTAGGCAGTTTTATCTGGGGCTATGCTTCCAAATGAGAGTGACTCCTGAAACATTTATAAAGGATCCCAGTCCTAGTGCACACAGTGCAGGGCAGATGAGTTTCTCAGGGGATACCCCTAGGGCAGGCAAATACACTCCTGTCATGCAGCTTTGGATCAAGACAGGTCTGGGAGGTCATCTCAGAGCTCACACCAAGCATGCCTGAGGCTCTCAAGCCTTGTTAAGTAAAGCTTCCTGGATGTCTAAAGCTCTAATTGAATGTATATTCAGAAATGCTTTGGGCTCTCATATCTGGCACTCCTCCATTCAAACCTCTCAAGGATCTGCCAGCTGTGCCACACTGAGCACTGCCACAGCTGAGCTTTACACACAGCAGGGACTCCAGGCACGCTCCTTCAGAGGCAAAGCTGCACAGCTCCAGGTCTGGCTCCCCCTTGTTCAGCAGCACACTGTGCCACACAGCAATGCCTAACTTCCTGAGGCATGACTGATTATACAACATCCCTGTCTTTACTTGAATTTGCAGTTCTTAGTCCCAACATAAAAGAAAACCTATTACAGGGAACAAAACAGGCAGTTCTATTGTGTAATGCAGTACAACAGTCAGATACATCTTGGCACAGATGTACACGATTTACCATCCCAAAGAAAACGAGTGCACTGTTGTTCAACCTTACACATTTTCTTGAAAGCAGCATTTGTATGTGATTCTTCTTGATCTGTATCAGCTTCACTATTTACACTAAAACTCTTTAAGGGAAAGCAATTTAATATTTGAAACATAACTGAGGCAATGAAATGCCAACCACTGAAACTGTTGTGTGCACCTTAAATTTAAAATACAGTAATAGTTCTTAGGAAACTGGGTTGCATTTTATCCCCTCTCATTAGAGTAATACAGGCACACAAAGCCTTCTTGTCTGCTACCCCAAAGCAGTGGAAGGTTGTTGGCAGACTGTTCTGGAGAAACATCCTTTTGGCCAGCTAAAAGATTTTTTGAGCTCATGATCACGTCCTAGCCCTTAACCCTAATGGACCAAGGACCTCATGGGTATGTCTGAATTAGTTACAGAGCAGTATACTTATGGTGAAAAATTATTTACAAACCCAATAAAAACAAGTACCTACCTCAAGTATCATCTATGGAAAAACATCTGCCCTCCATGCAAATCTATGCAACTTTATGATTTTATATTATTACAGTTTTCCTCTCCTCCTCTTGCTGGTTAAAAACTGAACAGGATGCACAGACAGAATTCACAGAATGCTGCTCAGCCTGCAGAGGGGAGTGGGGGTGTAGGCAGGCTGCTGTTGCACTCACATTGGGAATAATGACCACCTTATGCACAGGCTGTACGAAAATTATGCAGCACTTGAGAGCCTGTTTCAAACATTTCAAAGAGTCTGTTGTTTTGCTGACTCCTCCCTCAATCCCACTGTCCTCCAACACTTGAATGAGATCAGGACATGGCACAGAAAACTGCTGATGTGGATAAACTGGTATCTCTCTTCCATCTCTAATATTAAAGATGTATTAAGTTTTTATTTCTTTTTAAAAGTACTATTTATCTGAACACAGAGACAACATCCAACTCCACCATATGCTTCTAAACAGCCATTTTGAATTTTGGCACTGAATCACAAATTCCTCACAATCAATTATAGGATCCTGTGGATTTACCTCTTCACATAGAAGCATATCAATTTTCTTAAGTCTTTTATGTAAAACACATGCACACACCATGATAATTGTTTCTGCCCCAACCACTTCCTCTCCAGTGGCTCAGTCTGTAAAGTGCCATAATTTAGTAATTCTGTTTGTTTATACTACACACTATTCCTTTGAAGATACACCAGAAGTGGTTATACAACCTCTCAGGTAAAAAAAAAAAACAGAGGTTATACCCAACTCAAAAGATTTTGAGGGTAATTACAGTAAAATCCTTTGATTAATTAATTCCCCAAATCTGATACTGACTGTAAAATGCTGTTGACCTTAGGGGTGCTGAACCAGTCTCCAATTCTTCAGAAATTACACCTGCTTGTACTGTGGTTTACATAGGGACTCCTTTTTAATTACTTGTTTCTGCTAGGCTTATGAAATGTATTTGTTGTAACTGAAATGTAATGCATTTACTTTAATTATTGATATTCTCATATGTTTACTCAGGGCACTTTTACCCAGAGATTGCTCTAAAGCCTGGCAGCATACAATGGTAAGAGGGATGTTACTTTTGTCAGTTTGGAGGAAAAATATCACTCAACTGAGAAGCACCGAAAATTTACATAGAATTTCTTAGTTACAAAGTTTGAATACACCACAGAAATTCGCATTTGAGTTTGTTATAAGTGAAGTGCCTCCAGTGAAGTCCTTACTAACTATACTGATCATCCAGGTGTAGCTCCAGACTCTCTGGGAAGGCCATCAGCTCAATCCTACAGGAGCTCTTACTGTTCACTGAACAGGAAGAGAAAGAAATGCCAACAGTAGCTCTGCCTGCTTACAAGTGCAGATGATCAACGACACATTCCATTACTAGCAGCAAAAACCAAAGACAAAGGAAGCTCCCAAGCTTCAGCAGCCCTGAATGCTAAAAGTAACCCAAATTGAAAACAGGAGATTTTTCCAGCAAAAAAAATCATTTCTACAAGAGTCCATTGCAGTGCTATGCAGTTTCTTGTTCACTTGAACACAAGCTTCCAGCCCCCTGAATCACAGCTCCTGACTAGCCAGGGCACTCAGAGCTCAAAGGAAGTCACCCTACCAAACTCCACAGCCTTTCATGCTATTTCTTTCTTTCATATTACAGCCATGAGAACTCAAGGATAAAAGCACAAAGATGAGTAAAACCAGCATCACCATGACTATTACTGTAAACAAATATTATTTGCAAGTGCACACAGTCAAGACAAAGCATGCCCTCAGTTTGGAAGAGTTTAGCTTTATCAGGTGCTCACAGCCAGCTTTATCAGGTGCTCACAGAACAAGTAACTTCTTCCTGTCCTGCCCTAGGTGCAGCTAACTGGTCTGTTCTGATCCTTACATCTTGAGCTACACTAACAGTTAAAGGCTTCACATATCCTAGTTACAGAAATGAATAGTCCAAAACTCCATTTCATTGTATGTAAAAGGTGAGACCCACCTTCTAGGCTTCCACCAGATGACACTGGCCTCCAAGATAACATTACCCTCCAGAACAGCAGGAGGCTAAGGCCCCAAACATGTCAAATTTATACAAGTAACAAAAAGAATGTTCAGAATATCAGCTGAAGATTCTCTCTCCGCATCACCTCACACCCTGTGTGGTACAGAAATACAAACATACTTCTCTTCTAAAGATTGATCCACCTCAAACACCAAACTTTCCTAGACAAAAAACAGATGATGTTCTGCTATACAGGGGGTTATGCTTGGAAGTGAAGCCTGCAGGGAGACCTGCAGGTTTTGAAAAGTCATGCTGAACAGTTTGCTACCTGAACTGCTGGGGAACCAGCAGCAAGAGCTACCACCACTACCTTACTTACTAATTTTCCAAAACATCATCAATCCAGGCAAAAGGTGGCCACACCAGAAGGTGTGACCAGAAGGTGACACAGGTATTAAAATAAGGAAAAAATATTTTTAAAAAATCTTTCTGAGGAAAATGCCTTGCTATAAACAATTCCAGGTCCAGAATAATGAGATCATGCCTTCACAATAAAAATTCAATAAATAAGTCAGTTCTTCCTAAGAGCTAGTGTGCCAATCAAGCAAAAGCCCTGTTACAGGGAAGAACTGCCAGCAGCACAAGTTATTTTAGCTGACATTACTTCAGAAAAAGCCCACCATTCACCATCTGCTCTGGCACAAATTCTGAAAGCTAAGAAAGTTTCCAACATCACTGATGAAAAGAAAACAGTCAAGATGAAGAAGTTTTTGTTTTGCTGTTAAAAAGAACAAGCATCCAGGACAGCTCACATTTCAGCAAGAACAAAACACAAAACATAAGTTTTGCACATTTCATAAAAATCGTTACAGAGAATTACAGCAAGGCAGAGTGCAAGTGTAGGGAATAGAACACAAAACAAAAAAACCTTCTACAAATTTTGTATGAGAAGCAGGTGGGCAACTCCAAACAGTGGATCACTTTACACTGGAGGTAAGAACTGTAAGTTTTAAGGGAATCTGACCACACTCCAGAAATACATTAATGGAAGCAAACACCACAGAAAAAACGGAGGAGCCATCATGTCAAGGAGAACAATGGCATAAAAAAGAAGCTCTCAAACATGAGCATCCATCTGGAAATCAGAGGTCTGAAGTTTGAAGAGAGCCTCTAACCAAGAGCTACCTAGAACTCTTAATTCCTTTGAAATATCTGATGAGTTCCTACAGGAATTATACCAATACTAAGAGGACAGCAATGAGATCATGCAGGTGGAATCAATTCCAATGCTATCCTCCATATTCCTGATTTAGCCAATGAGTATAATGTACTTTCCCATTAAACACCTAGGGGAAGTAATTACCTTTCCCATTTCCTCTCTCATTTTGTCTAGCATAAAAAAATATAAACTATCCACAAAAAACCTTGAGTAAAAGCAAAATGTGAAACTTGGCAAGTGGCAGGAGATTAACTATTCTCCACAAAAATACAATCTGACATTAAGGGTTAGAACTGAGTGGTCCATCACTATGACAAAGTTTAGACAAAACAGATGAACATATTTAACAGATTTATTTCTCCCCCATCTGAAGCACAAAGCCAGGATGTCACTGCAATTTATGAATGAGCTAAATATTAAGGGCACCTTTTTAATAGTCTGGAAAATGAGGCTCCAAAAATCCCTCACCAGTTCTTTCTTTGACAAAAGCTGAGTAACAGATGGAGTTTTAATATTTCTCATGACACCAGATGATGCTTTATGTGCAGTCGTGCACTCTTAAACAGTTATTTCAAAAAATTCTGGTTTATGTTAAAAAAAGGTTTACTTGTAATTTAATATCTATTTTATTTTCTCCCTAAATGGAAGAAACCAACAAGGACAGTTTAATAACCTCAAATCCCTAGGCAGTATGCTCAGTACATGAGGTAGGATTACTAGAACAAAAAACCTTACTTCTTTTTATGATCTTAAAAAAACCATATAATTTTTAGAGTTACCATGCATCCCTTCACTTTTACAGATTTTACACTTATAAGCTTAAAACATTTCAACATTTCTGATTTACTATAATCTTGCTTTTCTCTTTCCTCTTTCTTTTTCCTCCCCACAAAGCAATTTAAACAGAACCTATTTATTAACCCATTTCAAATCTCTACCCCTTGAAGCAGGTATGATATCTCATAGAAACCTGGGTTTGGTATAACAACACTTGGGTTCCTCATAAAGCAGCCCAAAATTCATGCAAAGTTCAAGAACAAATCTTCAGACATAACAGGTTATATTTTTTCATCATCCAATCAATTTCTGAATTCATCTAGAAATCACACTATTTACTGCTAAGTAGATCCTTTCCTTAAATATTCCCTTCCATTTACTTTTACAGTATACTAAGTCACAAGGAGTTGGGAATGAAAGATTTGGGAAAGGACTTTTATCAAACAAAAAACCTTTGAATGTTTTTCAGAAATTTCTACTCAAAATCCTATTTTATGTTCAAATGAGAAGTGTAAACCAGAAGTAGTGCATGGGTTTAGGAGAGTGTTTAGTGCTGTCTATTCATCACATTTACATAGGTATGTAGCAGGCAAGACCTTAATGAGGGCACTACAGCAGTTTTCTAGCATCTGTCATACTTCCCATCAGATCAAATCAGCATTTATTTCAGAGCATTCAACCCACTTGTACAAAAGGAGACAAACATTGGCCAAAGAAAGAAAAGGGAATCTGTTTGAAGGTCTCTCTTTCTCATCTGTGAATGCTTCAATTCCCACTGACAGCATTGTACAGCCATACAATAGAAGTCCATCTCACCAGGCTAGAAAGCTTTAATGGTAATGCTGAGGTCTAACTCTTCCACCACCAAAAAAATTTATTTTATTAAATGCAGAGTGGGAAACAGAGCAATACCCCAAAACCTGGGTTTATTACTTCAGTTTTCTGAGTATAGTTTTATCACTTATGTCCTTTCCAGACACACCTAAGGTCAGCAAAAACCTTGGTATGTTAAGTATAACAGAAAAATGCTGCACCTCAAGAAGCCTTCCCAGCACACCTTATTACTGCAGACAAACAAACCCCTGGGGCACAGACCTCTAGAACACGCAGATGAAACAAAACACATTTTGTCTTTTCATAGACAAGAACTTTCACCGATTGTTACTCAGTCTAAGTGACCTTCCTAAGTGAGAGCCTAGGCCAGGAGGACAAGCTCTCTCTGTCTCTGAACATATAATATGTTTACAATCATGTCTATAAAACATATCTAAGCCAAGACGTCCCACTCACCGTGACAGACTTCAGAGTCATCCCATGGTAGGTGCCCATGGTGTCAATCTTGAAGCCTTCCGTTTCTGTAAAGAGAAAGAAGCCTTCTGTAAACCCTTGTGAACAGAGCAGCGTCTTGTCTAAATGGCCAACACTGGAGATCTCTCTGAAGTTCAAAGAACACGTCTTGCTGCTGCTGGTGGTTTAGGTTCTGTTCCCAGTACACCACCTGGGTAGTCACTAGGAAATCTGCTTTCTTTAGGCAGAGGTCAGTTTGATATTGCTGCTTTCTCTAACCATTTGACATGGCTTACATTTGAATTAGTACAAAAAGCTACTATGCCATTATTTGCTAATTATCAGAAAGGTTTTATTTGCTACCTGAATAGCTTCTAAACAGTACTTTTCCTCCTGCATGGAATAATTGGAAGCACTTCAGAGAAAGGCTATAAACCTAAACCTTTGTGAGAATATGTTACAACTCGCATACAGTCTCAGAAATTCTCCTCACTGTAAGATTGAGAAGCCCCATTCCTATTCCCAGAATACATTATAATGCAACATATTCAACCTGTATTAATGGAAAAATATACCTAAGAAACCAATTTACATGCCAGCTATAAAAGCGTGGCCATTTTAGCTTGATAAATTCACTTCTGGAGTGCTGAAGAGTAATATTGTCATTGTCATATGATACAGAGGACAGAATCTGCATAAATACACAATACCAGACTAAAGGTTATAAAAAGGGGCCTTCTTGGGGTGGGTTTTTTTAATTAGTTTTAATTAGATTGAATTTATGTTAAGTGCCAGAAGCCTGCAACTGTCCACTGATTAAACCTGCTGTCAGCAGCCTATTTGCTTTTGAAGACTCCTTCCCTGTTCCCCAAGCTTTAAGATCAAAGTAAACTCCTGCATAGTGACACCAGGATTTGAAAGAAAACCTTTTTCCTTTTGTAAATTCCCTAGCCTCATGCATCTACCATCAACTGATCCCATCACACAACCATCCAAACAGTTCCTACCAAAAATGGCATGATAATCACCACTCAAACCACAATAAACAAACATTTGTCTACATCTAAGCAATTCTGGGCTATTTCAACTAGACTTGGGTAAAAGTAACTGATCTGTGCAGAAACAGCTACTTGGAACTGGTATGTTTTTGTCATTTCTTACACCCCCTTCATTTTGTGCACCAGCACAAAATCATGATAGACGAAGAAATAAATAAGGCAGAACCAAAGCATGGCTCCTACCCGAATCTAAAAAAAGTTCCAGAAAAATGCTGAATTTTCAAAACTGTTAGAGCTTCTTGCTCTCATCATGAGTAAATTAACTTAAACTGAAACCCAGACAACCTTGAAAGCAATTCACATGATCTGGGAAACACCTGTGGCTGCTCATCCTTTCTTCCTTAGATGAGGAAGATCATCAGGCACTCAAAGGAAACAAGGCCAAAAAGCTTCCCAGATTTAAGAATTCTCCAGTGCCTATAAAAAGATACTCCAGAGTTTGGAACTTACCATACTCCTCTCACCACAGAGACAGCTATCTACTTACTGAACCGTTTGAGGTTTCACCTTTTCCCCCTCACTCCCTCAATTATGCCACCAGACCTGCCACCCACTACCAAGTCAAGATGCCCAATATCACTGACCGTGTTTTGTTTTATAGGCACCTCAGTTCCAGCTCTTCTTCAGCTTCATTTTCAAGGCCACCCCTCCCTTTCTGCCAGATTAACATTTCTGAACTACAGACATAACTCTGAGAAAGTAAAATGCAGGTACAGACCCACATGAATCCAGTCCTTCCTACTAAAAAAACAACCAAAACAAAACGAAAAAACCACACAAAAAACTCAAAGAAAGCAGCCCAGCCTCCCTATATAAATTGATACTGCCTCCCTATAAAAACTGATAGGCATTGCCACCTTTCCTCTCAACCCCAAGCTAGAACTATGCCTTGAGTCTTCGCTCAGAGGTCACACCACTGAACTTGAGCTGAGGATGGTCAAGACGTGACTGCACAAACACTTCCATGGAGAACCACTTCCATGGTTGCTCTGTGACTACATAGGTCACTGCTGCAGGGCAGGGAGCATGTTAATATTTCAGGTGGTGCCTGGAGCCTTGTGGAATACTTGGTAGAACTTTGCTGACTTGGAGTGACATAAATCAAAGGTGTCTAATCTAGGCTGACAGTTGTTTGTGAATTTCAGAACATCACCACCAGAAGAACCTTTATCCTTTCCAGACTGACCCATTATGGGTTCCTCATGCCTGTGACACAGAGCATTTCCAACTATTTCAGTTTGATATTCTTTCCAAAGAACACAGACACCCCATAGCAAGACCAGCACAGCACCATGCTCTGTTGTGCCTGGCCTGCTGTGACTTCTTTCCTCTCAGAACAAATCCTGACTTTGTAATTAGTTCTCCACGTCTGTTCCCTGTCTCCATCAGCATTGCAAAGGGAACAAAGGCCCACAGAGCCAGCAGCACAGTTAGAAGGTAAATCAAAGGGGAGAGAGGCACCTGTCAGGGAACAAATCTCTGCTCAACTGCCACTGGTTTCATCTTTTGCAAAAGTCTTCTCAAGTCTCTCATAAAATCTGTCCTGGTTCATTTAATGAGCCAGGGAACCACAAACCACAGCTCTGGCACTCATCAGCTTCCTGCTTCCAGCCTTGTCCTGACCCTTCTTTCTAGCAGAAGTAAGTAACTTGGATGAAGAGCCACTTGTTGCCTCCAGCAAACCCCAGTTTCCTTCCTGATGAATGTTCCCAGCAGTTACACAGGGGCCCCAGTACTATTTAGAAGCTACTCAGGTAGCAAATAAAACAGTTCTGATAAGTAGCAAATAATGGCATAGTAGCTTTCTGCACTAATTCAAATATAAGACATGTTAAATGGTCAGTGTAGGTTCCCACACACATTCCTGCAAACAGTTACTGCAGCCTCTACAAGAGCTACTGCAGGGCCTGTGCTCTGCTGTCTGCAGTAGGATGGGACCAGTAGAGAAAACCACCTCCCAAACTGCCCATCAGCTCTCCAGCTTCCTGCCTCAAACTCTCCAGGAACTGGTGAATTACAGTTCAGCATCTGAGGGGGGTAGCAACCGCCCCTTGAGGCAGGAGCAGCAGTGACACATTTGTCAGAACACAGCTTTATTGATTCAATCCTCTCACACACACCATGTGCTATTGTACCTGTCAGCCAATCACTCCTCTTACAGAAATAAACACTGCCAGAAGCATGAGCCCTGCCCCTTGCATGTCTGTACCACTTTTTTAGGTCTCAGTAGTTTGTACACTCGGGCACACCCAGCAGCACCCTCAGCTCCACTCACTGCGCACAACCTGGGCAAAGCAGGAAACAAATGTTTCCAGGTCAGGGACTCCACAGTTCCAGCTTCATTCCCACTTCAAGAACTGCTGAGGGTGTCAGCCAGGTTAATGCTGTAAAAGATATTCAAGGACCAGGCTAGAAAGGAGAGGGACTTCTTCCAGATTATTCTCCAAGGCCAGGGTCTGACCCTGATAGAGCTGCTCAAAAGCAGACCTGGGAAACAAGAGGAACCACGGGCCATAGTGAAGAGGAGCAGAAGAGAGAGTGATCCTGGGCCATGCCCCCAGCACTCATCAGCACAAATGCTGTGCCACACCACAGCACAATCCAAGAGCACAAAAGCTTCTCCTCTCCCTCCCAAAGCAGCTCCAACCTGTGCTGCTGAGTCATGCACCAGCAGCGAGATGAAATGGTAATACTTGGCCAAGAATTAGTTTATAACTCCAGCTTCAAAATCCCAGCTTCGCTGGCGGTAAAAGAAGCAGTTAAAATGATAAATCATCTACTAAGAAAAGGATATTTAAGAAAAAAGAGCTTCATAAATAAAGCTACCATGATGGTAAGACTTTGGACCCTTGTTTTTAAGCTTGGAATTAGATGCAGAACAACTATTAAAAAACTTATTGAGGGTCTTCAATACACTGGGAATTTTCAATATCATTCCTACAAAGTTATGATACACATTTCCTTTAGGCAAAGAGCAGTCCATATTAAATGCTTCAATCACAGGTCTAACACTAAGGACTAAAGAATGGAAGCAAAGCCCAACAATAATTTTGTCAGGAAAAACTGTCCTGCGACCTTTTGTTTGCCAAATATAATCAATTTTAGAAATATATGCACTGTTAAAAACACCAACATCAACAGATGCCTTAAAAGTACATCTTGAGAGACTAAACATAACAACTAGAACTGAATAAACAACTCTAATGCTTCAGAAACATAACCTATCACCACAGGGGTTTTTTTTTCCCTCCAGTCATTGCATATATTATGGTCACAGATTCTCAGTTCCATGACCCCAAGACTGGTAGAAGAACCATAAACATTTCCAGTGTAGTTTATCACAAGTTATCTTTCTAGCATCCCCATGCATCAATCTGAGTGCCTTTTCTTATTTAAAATAATTAGACCTGGAAATGAAAATAGGCACTCTAATGCATCAGCTTTTTGGACTGATGATATTCTCCATCAGCACCTGGGTGCATGTTCCATTTCCTTGCATGTAAGTATTAGTGCTCAGGGTGCCTTGCATTTGCTTAAAGCCACTGCTCCACATCCATCTAGGTCACCTTGCACTTTGATTCTACACCTTTTGCAGCTCCAGTCATCCAATCCAGCTACAAACTTGAGCTCTGATACATTACCAAAAGAATAAAAGATTGAAAAAGACTCAAATTAACCTGAATTTCTGGAAGGAAGTCAAGGGAAATAAAAACAGAACAAAGCAGCATGTCTCAGACACTGAAGAGCTCAAGTTAAAGCCTTGGTTTGAATTGTGGATGAATAAGACTGAATAACCACTTCTTTTTTCAGCTGTATACTCTCCAAGCCCCAGATAGCAGCACTCTGCATACTGCCTGGAAATGATTCACTACCCCACTTCACAGCCCCTGTAATTTAATCCCTGACACCAAATGTCACTCTGCATGAGAAGTTACTGAGCACTCCTTTACAGTACTGTATCCTAACAAGTAAGTTTCACACCTAAATTTCCAAGTTACACTAATTACTTTACAAATTCTCTGTACACTTCATATATAACAGCTCTGTAATAATCTTACCAGTAATGAACACTAACATCTTAAGTTTCTCACAGCAATTTATGTGTATTGTAAAAGCAATTTATGTGTATTTTCCAGCACAGAACTGAATGTGCAGTGTTGAAAGTTTTTAAACTAGTTGGTCACACCCAGGCAGAAAATATGGATAGACCACATTCTTTTTCCAAATGTGCATCTCTTGTACATACTCTCTGTTAGGGAAAAAAAAGAATCATATAAATCTTAAAGTGAATGCAATAAATCAAAGTTTAACCAGTCAAACTAAGTCTGACCAGTAAAACTTCAGAACCTTTTATCTCCTGCTACCAATTCCACTCTCCCCGTGTAAAAGGATATCACACAATTTAAAACAAAATAACTTATAATGAGAAATGCTTCATAAAGAAACTTTCTTAACAATGTATACAAGAGAGAAACAAAATGGTATGGTCCAGGGTCACCTCAAATATAATAACTTGAGAGTCCTCTGTTCCCTGGGCTCAGCACTTAGGACTGACAAACTTCTGGAAAATGGCAACTGTGTCTGAAAATCCAGTAAAGTTACACATAAAATATAAGATGACAATAGCAGGAAGCCAACAGCAAACTTTCCTGAAGGAAACATTTGAACACAGTCAAGAATATTCTTTTCACCATTACGGTGAAATCACACAGCAAGACTCTCTGATTTGCCCTAAGTAGGACTGAATATTGCTGGAGGTTTTGGGGGTTTCTTGTTTTGTTTTGAGAGGAACAGTAACAATTGGCTGCTACTATGTTGAAACTCTGAGAACAACAGGAACACTCCTGGAATGAGCCTTAAAGACCTAACCTTGGAGCAGCACAGGGAAACTTGACTTTGCCATCCATACTGAGAGATGCACTCAGTGCATCACAAAAATGTTACATCTTCAAGACTGCCATCCCAGCACTACTGCACACTTGGAAATTACAGAACAAACAAGCATGTGATAAAAATCTTCTGAGGTTAAGCCACCCAAGAAAATGGGGGAAAGAGACAGTATTGCATCCAAAACATATTTATTAATAATGTGTATTGTAATATCAAATGCTAAGGCACACAGGAAAGGACCACAAAATAAGCTCCTAAAGCATCAAATGGCATTTGAGCACAGGATTTGTAAACCCTGAACAAGATTTTAAAATTATGTTGCTCAAGAAGGTCTGACAAACTGCACTTTGAAAAAAATTCTCCAGTTGTAAAGGTGCACATCAATAAAACACAAAAAATCCACTCAAGCTAGTAATACAAAGGAAAGGAACAGGACTAGCAAGGTAAAAGCAGAGGAAGTTTAGCACAGGATGGAGCTCTATGCTCCATCACTAACTGCCAGCATGGAAGAAACCAAAGCAACAGCAAAGAAACAGCACCCAAGGAAAGTGATTGCAAAGAGCTCACCTCCTCACCTCCAAAACATTTGAGCAGGTGGGCAGGATGGGGGCACTGCCAAGCAACGTGTTCTTCCACTTTCCATGTGGAAATATGCAGGATGTGCAATTCCTACTGCAAACAACATTCTAATGTGTCACCGAACTTGAAGAATGTCAAAGGAAAGGTTTCTTTGTCCTGCCTGACCAAAGCTGCAGGAACAAGACCCCTGCTGGACAAACGGTGACCAAGCCCTGCCCCAGGGCTGCTGAGCAGTTCCACTGAATGCACCTGGAACTCACTGTTTGCTCTCCAAGAACAGCACAATTACCACCCCCACACACTGACTATTAAACCACTCTAGCAGCAAAGCCTGTCCCATCTGGCATAAAAATTTTAAGTTAGTCTACCAGAGAGGCATCCTGATACATTGCATCAGAAATAATGATCCACCACAAGAAGCAGAGAAATTTGGCTGCAACTCAACAGTTTACTTAATGCATGTTAAAATTCCTAAATTTACTCTCTTAGCTCTACAAGCTTTGAATTTCTTATGCTAAGGACAAGACAGCGAATGGAAAAACTCTCTATTAAAGCCCACAAATACTCAAAGAAAAACAGTTCACCTCTTTGCTGCCTAAACTTTAAATACTGTAGTATCATACAAAACTGAATATAGGCAATATGCCACGATCCTACTGCAACTAGAAGAGGACTACTGTGAACCCTTCCTAGGATTTCAATACCTCTGAGGAAAGAGCAAACAGGTGAGACACAAAGAAAAAAGCCTAGAGATATTGACTTTTGGCTTTGTTTCAATCTTTAGCCAAACCCACCACTGTGCCCACTGTTATAAGCACCACACAATCCTGCCTTCCACAGTTTGTAGCCAGCCACAGGCAGTCATAGAGGGCAAGGTGTGGAAACCCTTCAGAACGGCAGAAATCTGAAGGATTCAGCTTTATTGTACGTGTTATCCACCATTACTAAATAAATGTGGATAAAATGGCATAAAGACTCCAAGTTATTACCCTTTGAACTTAATTATCTTTCTTTTCCTTCAGAATTCTTCCCCCAAAGTCCCAATACTGCAACCTTTTCATAAAAAGTGTGATTCCAAGCCCTTACTCAACTTACTGTAAAAAAAAACAGAGTTTAATGAAAAAAAGCCTTATTTTATTTTTATTGATGACTATTTCTGCTTGTAGTCTCACTTCCACAGTGAATATTTGGGAGCCACAGCTTCGAGGGCAACTAAATTAAAAATCACATAAGGAATGAGTTCAGTTGTGACAGAGCTGCAAGTGATGTGCATCGTTCAGTTTTAAGCAAATGACATTATCAGCACATTAATGCCTAATGATGACAGGAAAACCACCTGTACTCAGAGTTCCAGTTAGACTACAATTTAAAAGTTAATAGTTTTACAATAGAATACCCTAGAAGTAAGTGAGATCTTTGCTATTTTGTGAAGTTAATTTGAAGCCAAAGAAGATCTCAAATACCTCTAGGTCCTCTCCTAAGAAATCCAGATGTAAAATTACTAATCCTATGTAAACTTCCATAAGTGATGTACCAATACCTTTCGTAAGTCAATCTCATGTTTAAAATACCTTCTTTCCAACACCTCATTTTTATTTCCAGTGCTAGCCTACACTTAGCTAACTTGGTATTCTTAACCTATATATTTCTTTAAATATCCCTAGAAACCTGAAACACAAAATTAACTTTGTGTGACTACACCAAATATAAGTAACCAGAAAGTTAAGGAAGAAAAACACACTCTAGAATGGACTGTGACAGTGAGTTAGGCAGGTAGAATATGACCACATCACAAAAGAATCTTTCAACTGGAACAATTGCTGCAGTCCAGTCAATCCCATTTCAGCACCAAGTGAAACCCCAACACCATGTTCTCAGAAACACACAGGAGGAAGAGGCAATTCAGAAAGGGAACAAAATTTGCATGACCTTCTGCAAGAAGCACAAAACCATCCAAGTACAACAAACACAAGATTGCAAAATAAAACCACAGCAAGATATGAAAGTGAAGTAACTGAACTTGTGCTAAAAACAAGATAAAAAAAGCAATGGGGACAGGAGAAAAATTGCACTAGAAAGACAAATCATCACTCAAGTTCAATGCTCACCATCTTTTAAAACTGGTGAGAATTCCTCAATTGTTTCCATCTCCTCTCCAGAATGGTGCTTATGTTTTGCACTGCTGTTCCCAGTTTGTTTTTTATTTTAAATAGACACAACTAGATAATATTTACTTGGAATTACTGGAGGAAACTTTTAGAGCAACTGTGATTGTTTGAGGAGAGGGAATCTATTACATGTTATGCACCTGACAGTTATCCTTGCACTTGTAATTTTTTATTAATTGCATAGGACCCTCCCCAAACATTTTATTTTTTCCCCTAAGAAGTTCTGGTTTTAAGCTTTCAGTTTGCTTCCTAAGAGGTAGAAATGATTTCTACAAAATAATACTTTTGGATTTCATTACTTGGAAAGCTATCTTTAGGCAAAGTTACAGCTCTTTTTTTATCTTTTCATAGGTTTGTGAAATAATAGCAGAGAAAATCCCCTAATATGAACTTGGTAACTTGTCAGTTTTGGTTCTCAATTTTTTTTTTTTGCTTTTGAAAAGAGCATTGCAATCAACTTACCCTCTTTGCCTTTAAATCTTTCCTGATCATATCTGTTGTAGGCAGCTGGAATAGGTTGCTTATTCCGTAAAGTGGGATCCTAAAACAGGTTAAATAACATTTGTAAAACATACTAAAAGGTACTTGATGTTTTTTAAATTTCATGAAGAGTTAGAACTACTCAAGTGTATAAAACCAGTTCATTTTCGTAGGAGTTTCATGCATTTGAAAACTTCAGATATTTTCATTCAATATCCACTTACAGTCTTAGAGAAACAGAGTTTAGTACTGAATGCAAAGAGAATAACCTGAGGCAAAACTAAAATAACAAACAGTAACAAACTACATTATTAAAATCTCTACTGAGTTTTTGTTATACTTAAAGATTTAGCAAGGAAAAAAAAACATTTACTGACAATTCATGACTAAGGCTTCAGCCACACAAAACTTCCCTTGTCAGCCTGATTAAGACAAAATTTTGCAAAATAAAATAAATACAAACAAATTTTGAGGGAAAAAAAGGCATTCTGGGAAAAAAGTTTTTAAAAAGCACCAATCTAGAGGCACACTCAATATCAATTCAATCCTTTTTGTGGATGGCTTAGTTATGTATTCACACTTATTCTGAGTGGGACATTTGAATAATGCCATGCACAATTTAAGAAATTCAACACAAAGCAAATATTTACATGTTGGAATTCATCTTGCTATTTAAATTCAGTTCTTTGTTAAATGCAGTGGCAGCAAAAACAAAACACAGTACAATTAAACAGCTTTTAGTGCAGACTACCACCATGTTCAAAGATATATTAGGTTTAATAGAACACAATAGTAAACACCACAACTCTAAACAAATCCTGTCTAATACCTGGATAGAAGTAAACAATACAGCTCTAAGTCTGTCCTGATTTATTACAGGCAAAAGAAAGCTGGTTCGAGCTGTTCCCACTCATGAGTCATGCTCCAGATTCTTAAACATTTGCTACCCTATCTGTCAGAAAAGCAGCAAAACATTTCATTTGAAATGGCAGCACTCTCATCGAATACACTTTTTGCAAATAGATGCAGCATGTGGCTAATGCTTGATAGATGCAGAAGCTGGCACTAGCAGATTCATCTCTCAGTAACAAGAGCATATTGAACTAATTAAAGTAATATATTCAACTCTTCAAATACCAATAAATGCAACTTAAGTCAAAGAATAGCTGTGAAGTTATGCTTGAAAAATATGCATTTTTTGGAAGTAAACCAAAACAAATTGTGTATGTAATAGTGAAAGACACTGCACTCTCACTTTTGGTGTCCCAGCCTCGTGTTCAGGCAAACACTGCTCTTACCGTTGGTGCTGTGTTTGGTGCAGGTCTTTGCTCAGGTGCTCGGCCTTCTTCTCTGGCTTTAACTGATTGAAGAATTGCAAAAATATTCTTGGCAAAGTTCTGAAAAAGATATCAGGTACCTGTGAACCTTACTGACCATCTGCATTTCACATAACAATCATCCAGGTGAAGACACCACTTGGTTAACTTACGTTTCACCGAAAACCAAAACTGGTGCACCAATTTTCTAAATAGCTGATTTCTGACCCCTTTTCTGTGACAGGATCCAAACATTAACAGGGTTTTAAGGCATCACTGCTACCCCCTATTCTTTAAGGCCCACACCTGCTAAATCTAACTGGCTTCATTCCACCACAAGGTAAACCAAACTCCTCTTAAAGCAGTTGTAACCTATAAGGTACAGAGTTAATTGTACACAATGTCTCCTACTAATGCCAATTTTCAGTAATAGTTCATCAGTAAAATGAACCTTTTTATCAATTAGGGAAAACAGCTTTTTTTTTTACTAGTTCAGAATAACATAAAATATTCACAAAATGCTAACACTGTTCCAGAGTATTGTTTATTAACACTGAAGTGGTGTTAACACTACTGGTATCATGAAACAAACACACGAATTACAAAACAAAGACTTCTGGGGTGAATTTTGTAGAAATCACTTAAGAGTTGTACTGCAAAGCTTCCCTAAGCCTGCTCACTTGACCTCAGTGAACATCTTGTCAATCCACTGCAAGCCAGGATTGGGCAGGAACTGGAAAACCACCAGAAACCACTTATAAAGGCAAAGCCATCCCCTGAGCAAACTCAGTTCTTTTGACAAAGTCTGAAAGAACTCACAGAAAACTGTATTTAAAGTTCTTCTCAGTCAGAAAAATCCCAGGGGGAAAAAAAAACTTGCAAGAGCTGCAAGCCATGCACATATCAATTATAAAAGGATATTCAAAGCCTAAACTAGAAGCTTTTACTGGAAGTTCAGATTTCTCCCAAACTGTGGCCTAGGCATCATATCAATCAAAATTCTTGCCATTGCTGTGCTTTATCACACACTGCCTCTAGGAAACAAGGCTACTCCATCTTCTGAAACTCACAAGGAGGAACTAATTAACATCAGGAGCAACGTTTTAAGAGTGATTGGCCATGCAGAAGCCAAATCTCCCAGTCAGAAGGAAGTTACAACCAACATTCACATCTGTATTTTATTCATAGAACCTACAGTTAATATAGTGTTAAAGGGAGTTGGAACTTCAAATTATGAACTTTTCCAAGGCCTTTAAACACATGGGACTTCAACAGCCTTAAACTGCACATCCTGGACCAAACTCAGGTAAAAAACCCCACAAGGTTGTTTCTCCCATCTACTGAAAACAAGCCACTAATAAGCAAGGAATCAGTGTTCTTGCTGATGTCTTTTTTCCACAGCATGAAAATGCAAGTCCCCCAGGGCCACACCTAATGGCTGCTTGGAAGGGGACAAAACCAGCAGTGTTTTAACAAGCACTCAAACTAACATCATCTTCTTGCTGGTCACTAGCTTGGTCAGGGATATGGGACTATATTACTGTGACAGAAAAATGATTGAGCAGGAAGTCCACTGCATGTACCTGCTCATTTGTAAAGCCCTGCAGAGTTGAAGTCTGCTAAGTTTTCGTTGTTCATCCCTTCAGAGATCAAAATATGAATATCCATTAGCTTCTGCCCTAGATTTAGTTAAACTTAATAACCATGTGCAGCATTTCTACTACCAAAAACTTCTGGTCTGAGGGACAGAGCAGAAAAGAAGACAGAAAAAAACCCCAAACATCCAAATATTTGTTTCTCTGCACAGATGCTCGATCCCTTGCCAACACAGTGACTAACACACACCAAATCAAGTTACTATCACTGGTGGTGATTTAATGCCAGGATGTCTGTGGAGAAATCCCAGGGCCAGTCAGATCAGACTGCTCTGATGAGGAAGGCTTAATGAACTCACATCACTAACTAGATTTCTTTGGTAATAAAAATACTTCCATCACAATAACTTCCATCACAGTTTATTCTAAAAAATTGCAGTCTCTAAATTCTGTAGCCCACCAAGACCCTAATTCTCATTAATAAAGACTTAGTCACTACAGCAGCTTCATCATGCTAGCAAAAATAAATAAATAATTTTCTAAGAGAGAGCATCAAGGATAAACATTGGTTTCAACTTCATTAAAAACAATACTAGAGGAAAAAATAATTGAAGAAAAGTATACTTCATCTCAATCATCTGATAAAAATAAAACATTAAATCTAACATATAAAACTAGAAGTATAAACCCTGTTACACAATATGGCTTACAATGCTTCAAAACTTTCCTATAGCTAAGTTGTAACCCATTTTTAATCAGATTTACACTCTGGTGTTTTACTGCAGAGAAAGAGGAGCCTAAGAAAAACCATATAAATTCAAAAAAACTCTTATTTGAACTGACAGTAAAGACTTCTTGGACATGCATCCCAGGAAAATCAAGAGCTGCAGCATGCTGTAAACATTGTCCATACTTAGAGTAGGGCTGGAGAAGGAAGAGTTGAGCCCCAACTACATTTCTTTACACGTTTGCTTGATATGCTGAGACATACTGCTAAATCCTTTACAGACTGAAAGGCATGATGCTGTGCCAAAAAGGCAATATTCCCATCACACATTTTCAGTAATTCCTATATATGGCATGACAAGAAAAAATGAAAACAGCATTGAGATGGCCTCATAAAAGTACAGCAGAAATTAAAACACTGCTCATAAGGAACAAGAAGTGATAAACTGTATATTTAAAAGAAAATATTTTGCACATCTAAAATTAAAGCACATATTTAAATCTCAAATTCAAATCAAAAAGTAAAAAATCATTTAAGGCATCACTCTCCTATGCCTTCAGAATATTTATCTTCAATTTGCAAACTGTTCACCAAGTTTCAAGTTGATTTTCTCTCCTCCCTGCTCTTGTAATTCCCAACTGCAGGGACTCACTGCACCCCTCAAACTGCCTTCTGCACACTTTGGAGCTAGACAAGCCATGCTGGGGCACACAACAAGCACAGTGCCACACAGGAGATTGTAGATTAACCACCTGAATAAAGAGGTGCTTGTGATCCTGCTTTCAGGACAATGGTAGTTTAAGAAATTCACATTACGCTACTGGAATTTATATTGCTAAACAACTAAGAGCACATGATTTTGTCAAGCTTCAGATTAGGGAGCCTATAAAAAAAGGTTGATAAAAATTGAACTTGTTACTAACTGTTGGGGGGAAAAAATAAAAATCAGACACTCCTTTCACAAAAAGTTAATCTGGGCATTTCTTTGTGTTCCACTCAAAAAGTTAACTGTGTATTACTAAAGCTGAACTGAAAACATAGCTATGAGAATATCTGCTTGTTGTATAGCTGTGGACTATGCTCCCTGTACAGCACCCTGTGTATTTGTGGACTATGTGTTCAGTAAAAAGGTACAATTTTCACTTGTTCTACGTTATCTTCACTAAATTTTTATAGCAAGAATATTATATGAAGGACAACTGAAACATTTAATTTGAATGTTAATTCAGAAGTGTGAAACAGCAGCAACACTGTAACAGCCTGAAGATACAGTACAGCATAAAATCCCAAAAATCCCAATCCCCTTGATACATAATCCTAGTTTATTTCTCCCATTAATGCAGCATACGGAAATACATTTTTTTGTATAGTTATGTTAGAGTAGTGTTTGAGCGATTACTTTATAGCTGACCTAAATATTCCTTCAGGAAACATAATGCTTTATTCTACAGATTTTTTGGTCGAATTCAAGGCACATATAGACAAAACAAGAGTTATTATAGCTCTATGTAAATACTATTTTTAAAATCTGGCCCATCTTTCCTTTAAATGCTACATCCAAAATGTTTGCAGTAGTGCCTGGCAGCAATAAATGAATCTGCCTAGTTTTACTAAGGAAGCCAGTCCTGCATAAACTGGAGTTTGGGCCCTCAAGCTGTACCACGATATTTGTGCACAGCCACTCCAAAGCCAGCCTCCTGCTCCACCTGAAGGACTGATGAGGACCAGTTGTTCTTAGCCTGGCACACCTTTACTCGTTCAATTTGCTACTAAAGTCTCACTGCTGTGAACTTCATGAACGTGAGACAATTCTGCCACCTAGAGCCCACACAGAAAGATGCTGTTACAATCAATTTCTCTTGCAAAGAGAAAAATTTTACAAGCAAAATTTTAGTCTCAGACCTCTTAGTTGTCTAAAGTGATTAAAGTACTATTAGTCTTGCTTCAA
Source organism: Ploceus nigricollis (assembly GCA_013399945.1). Lineage (NCBI taxonomy): Eukaryota > Metazoa > Chordata > Aves > Passeriformes > Ploceidae > Ploceus > Ploceus nigricollis. The sequence goes on along the minus strand of VXBC01000601.1, from coordinate 841,651 downwards.
AATTGTTTTTCCAGCTAAATTAAATCATTGAAACTTTAATTACGACTGCAGTATTAACCTCCTCACAGGTGACTTCACTAGTAAGAATGGTCAAGATTCATCAGAACAAAAACATGAGAACTGAAAGTAACTGAAAACATGATTTCTCACATTTACTTCAAATACAGTAGCTACTGTGAAAAGGATCAAGCCTATAAAGAAAATATATTAATTTTAAAAATAAAATATACAAGTACTAACTGCAGTAGTAATATTTCGCAGGCGGTAACACAAAACTAAAAATCATGACCAACACAAAAATCACCTACATACACAAAAGAACAGTTCTGCTCTTTAATACTTGTGTACAAGAATACAGAAGACTACAAAATAACAACATTCTGGAATAATTCAGATGCTGTATTAGATAAATTTGCAGCTGTGGGTTACATCCAAGGTAAATGCCACACAGCAGGAAAATGCCAATCCCTCTAGCTAGGTCAGCTATAAACTCCAATCATCCTACTCAGTTCTGGTCTCTCTCACCATGCACACAAATATACCCAGAAGCTGGGGGTGGCACAGTGGAGAAATACAAATCAAAATTATGAAATTTAATACATAAAACTCACAGTCAAGGGCTATGAAAGTCTATTCCCTTCTGTATTAACATCTTGTGTCACGGATAACAATACATTGGGCATCAAGTAACCTTCCCAAAGAAAAGTACAGATAACTAGGATATTACAAAAGGGCTGCAATAACTAAAGATATAAAAGCTGAAAATCTATGAAGGCTTAAAAAACAAAGTTGTTTATTTCATCAAATTACTTGTTATACAGTATAAGATTTCCATGCTTTCAAAACAAAACTTAAGAAAATGTGCTGGATAGCCCAGTCTAAGTCTTTCACATAAGAAGAGAGGATATATAAGGATCAAGGCGGGAAAATATTTTATTCAGGCTTAGTTCATACCTTATTAGAAAGAAAAAATAACTATTTTATATAAACCTGTCATTTAGAATATTTTCTTAAGTTTTTTGTATATATTAAGCAGGGAAAGTATAATTACCCAGACTGCAAGAGAATCAAATTCTCCAGTCTGCAGCAGTGAAGCAACAGCAAGAAAAAAACCAGACCACTGCTTCAACATGTCAATGTTGACCTTGTAAGTAATATACACTTAAAGGAACAAGGTTACACTTACAAAAAGATACAATTTCATGATGTAAAGGTTATGAAACTACAGAGACTCAGCTTCACCTAACTCTGATCCCATACCAAGCCTTAATAGTTTTTCCATTATAAACAGTTACCTGCAGAAAGAGCCCACATCCCATCATTCTTAGATTTGATACACACCTAACTCCATTAGAAATATGCATACCTGAAATGCCAATTTCTCCTGTCCAACTTACATGGTTCTACTTCAGTGCTTTTCCCTGGACTGTCTCCAGGCAGGCAGTAAGATGCCATACAGGTCACTCATTGCCATATAGTGCCTGGCAATGTCTTCTAAAGATTTACACAAGGCTCAGGGAGTAGAAAATATTTACAGATATGCTAAAAGCTGAGAAATGCACCAAATGTGACAGATGTGTAAATGTGTCTGCCTGGACAATGCACCTACATCAGGAGTGTGCAGCTACTGTTCAGCTTCTCAGCTGAAGAGATTTAGAAAGGTTATGTGCCACAGCCTTTAAGACTTCCCATATCTTTGACAGGCTGGATTTTGTTATTTGCTTGTACAGAGGGTTAGAGTTCACTTGAGAAAATATAATGTAATATACTTGCAACTGTGAGAAAAGATAACTGAATAGCGCTGGCCAAAATTTAAAGTTTTAGCAATAAACTGTAGCATTTTCCCATGAACTGGGTGTGGCTGAGGTGGAGTCAATTCTGTCCTAGCTGCCCTGGTAGTGCTGCACTGTGCCTTGGTAGCCAGAGAGGTGCTGATAAGAGCCCAGTGTTTCGGCTGCTGCTGAGCAGTGCTGACCCCACAGCAAGGCTGCCTCCTCACCAGTCAGCTGGGGCTGGGCAGGATCTTGAGAGGACAGCCAGCCAGGACAGCTGACTCCAGGGATATTCCCCATCTGCTCAGCAGTAAAAACTAAGAGAAAGAAGGAGGAGGGCATTTCTTGGTACAGTGTTTACCTTCTGCAGCAACTGCTTAAGGTACCCAAGCCCAGCTCCCTAGGAAGTGCCTAGAGATTTCCTGCTGATGGGAAACAGAAAATACATCTATTGCCCTCCTCTGCTTCCCCACACATCCTTTGTTTTTAATAAACTGCCTTTATCTTGACCCACACATTTTTTTTGTACCTTATTTTCTCCCAGCCATCCTGCTGAGAAGGAAGCAGCTTGGTGGGCACCTGTCATCCATCCAACCCAGGTCAACCCACCACACTCCACAAGGAAAAGGATGGAAGATTTTTTTCCTTTTTTTAAGGAACATCTGAAATGCTCAGAGGTGCTCATATCAGAACACTGGTTCATTTCAAAAAGTTACAAATTCACAAGGCCAGTATTAGTGCATTTCCAAGATTCCAGCTTTAAGATTTCTCTACACATGAGCAGAGCATGTTCAACAGAGCCCACCCAGTTACCTTGCTGCTTATCTAAGAAATAGTTCTGAGCAATCTGGGAGATTAAAAATAAATAAGGAAATATAAATCAAGTACACCAGCAGTCACAGACAAAAACACACTCTCCAAATACACCTGTGAATGCTACCTTAATTTGCTCCCATGGGAAAAATTCAAGTGGCAAATACATTTACAGTAGAGATGAAATGAGGAGGTTTTTCCTTCAGAAAAGATTGCTGTTGCCTGCTACAGAACATCATAAAAACAAAAGGATTTTTAGGAAAGAAAGCTAGAGGAAGGACATGAAAGGAAAGAATCAATTTCAGTGTAAACATAGGTTTTTTTCTAGGTGTTCAATGGTTTGTTTTACAAAACAGCCACCCATTTATGTAAATGAACTGAAACCTGTGCAGAGCACTGATGCAAAACTTAAAATTTTAAACCCTTATGATAGTAAATAGTCTATGTATGAATTCAAAACTCTTCTTGAAATTAAATTCCTTTAAACAATATATACTCTTAAAGAGATCTAAAATTAAGCTACTATGAGAAATTTTAAAAAATCCTTATACTAAACCGATGCAATTTGGCTCTGAAAAGTGATCACATAAAAATGCCACATTATTGATAAAAATCTTGAACACTACACTACAGACTTGGGGAAAGCCAACAAATATTTAAAACAGAGAGAGCAGGATGACTCAGCTACTAGGAATTAAATCAAACACTGACTTTCCAAAAGAGGTAGAACTGCATAATAATCATACAGAAAACTACGGAATAATAACTCAAAAAGTTTTAAGCAAAGCATACCAATAAGCAAGCAGATAAATGCAAATGTAGAAATCTTAAAACCAAAAGAGGACAGGTGAACTGAACTGTCTGAATTTAAAACAACAGGAATCTCACAGAAAACAGTAAAAAGACATCCAGGGATCAATGCACCATCTGATCAAAAGAGGGTAGCAGAGAGGTCATACAGACAAGGGACCTTGTGTGATGCATTACAGAAATCTTAAGGGTCAAATAAACTGGGAATGACACAGCTGCTGAAGCACTTTGTACAACAGGAGTATCAATACACTCAAATTACACATTCTCATAAACCAAAAAAAAAAACCTCACAGCCAGGAAAAAAAATCTATCACTGTAATTTCAACAAGGGGAGATGTGTGACAATGAAGGTGCTGGCAATAAAAGCAGCAGGTAAAAGGACAGAATGCAAGCATCATGAGAACTTTTTAAAATGTTAAAAAAGAACACTACATCACCAGAGACTTAAAAAACATCCTGGAACAGTTCTATAAAGCAAACTTCAGAATTGGGAAGTGTATCCAAAAGGAGAAACAGTAAATGCTTCAGAAATACAATTAATATTTTTGCTATCTATGAAGAATTTGGAGGAGCATATTGCTGGAGGAATCAATATTTTCTTCAAACGTATCAAAACCAGAGGAAATTTGTCAGTAAGCTGAGAGGTAAAGAGATTTTTTTTTGTCCTGTGGCCAACTTTTTTTACTGTGGCCTTTTATTTTTGTGTACTTTTTGCATCTTAAGCTGTTTCTGCATCTTCGTTTATTACAGAGAACACTGAGAAAACTTACACACACACAGGAGTGTTTCTCTGTGTAAAAGAGGCTCAGAAGCAGCCTTGGACTGAAGCAATTTTTGCAAAGAAACAACAAAATTTATATTCAGGAGTGCTCACTGTTTGTTACCATTCACCCAGGAGTTCCAAAGGAATTCAGATATTAAAAAGGCATGCACTGCTGAAGTCAATTTTGGTTTTAAATACTCTAGGAGGATTCTAGAGACTGCAAATAAACCCATACCAAGCAGATAGTGAAAATTTACAATAAAAAGAATTATCAGGCACATCAGCAACTCAAGTATCATATAGAAGAGTCAAAACAGCATTTGCAGAGCAGTATCATGCTTCCCTGATCAAAATTCTTAAAAGGAACAGGGGAGAAGGGAAGAAATTATTTGCCTGAGACAATATATCTGAGTTTCTTCACAACTTTCAAGAAGGTCTTTACACATGTTCTTGAAATAGAGGGAAAAAAAAAGGAAAAAAACTGAAAAAACCAAAAAACAAACAAACACACACCAAAAAACCCTCCCAACCAAAGTACAAATGAAAAACCTGAGCTGTTCTGGGATAAATCACAGCCCTCAGTAACATGTGATGTTTCTCTATCTACTTACTTTCACTGCTACTTGTAGGAAAATATAAACATTAACACTCGGTGATTGCTGTCCAAGCTATCAAGAATGTTCCTGCAAGCCTGCACAAACCGAAATAGAAGATTTGCTGTTATGCCCATACACTCATCAGCCTGCTCACAGTAACTGCATGCTAGAGTCCAAGAACAAACTTCACCTCTTGGTTCTTGTCTTTCTCCCTGTGTCATGTTTTGCTTAAAGTCACTACCTCATCTCACTGTTACTACAGGGATACTAAAACAAAAATATTCATCTCTTCCCTACTATCTTTGCAATTTCACTTGGAAGAAAAGTAGAGATAGGAATGCCATGAATGATTCACAGAAGGAAGAAGAGCTATGCAGATTCCTTCAGTACAAATCCTCCAATGACTAAAACATCAAAGCTTTTACCAATTTATCAGCTCTCAGCAGTGAGGCTGCTACAAATCTCTGAAATTCAAAGAAGCAACACTCACTCTGTAGGTGGCACACAGGAATGTGCCACATACCCAGTAATTACCCCATAATTCATGAATTAAATTATTCTACCACTAATGCCCTGGGACAATACTGGGAAGTTGAGAGCTATGTAAAATACTGTTAAATACTGTAAAATACTGTTAAAAATAAGACAAATGAAGACTGGGAGCTCATTTACTCCTAAACATTATTTTCCTGTGACAATACTTAAAAGAAGTAGTGAAGGCAAAGGATGCAGTTTGACAATAATCTCACAAAAACAGACCCTTGAAATCTTTTAGAAATTGACTTACTGCTTCCTTGAGAAATTTAGTGCCAAGTAGCTCTGCAATAAAGAAAGCCTCACTGTCCAAAGAGAGCAAGCTGTCAGCTGTGCTTGCAACCATGTTCAGAATAGCACATAACCAAGTGCAGCCCAAAGTAGCATCAAGGGACAAAAACCTCTTCATGGCAGCACTTGCTGGTTTTGTTCATTCCAGCATTTTTTCTCCTTACTTCTTTGGTGTTTTCCACAATATAGAGGCCTCTGGGCTTTTAATGTACCTGCGTTGTTCTTTCTATCAATTACTCCCCACTTTGGTCTGTTTCCAATCCATTCATGGAGCCCTCCCCAGTGCAGGGCCCAAGGCAGCTTTGGTTAAGAGGAATTAGGTGATTACTTAGTATCTTTTAAATGGCTGAAGCTAGTAGTTGTAGATACAATTTAGATTTACTGTAACGTGGTAAGGACAAACTCTTCTGTCACTGTGCCAACAGCCCTGCAAGCCCACCTTAACATGGAACACTGAGCATAATCCCCCTGTCATCTCTGATTAACAAATTAGATACAGAATATAAAAATGCAGATTGTCATAGGGATCACAAAACCCAGCTTCATATCCAGAGCATTACCTTGCCTGTGCTTTGTAAGATTGTAGTTCTTGTCCTCCATACTCTCTCCCTGCTGACAATATCTCTAGTTACATCCACTTCAGCATCAACAAAACTTCTCTGTTTAAGAGCAGTTATGTCATCATCCAGATCAGTTTTGATAGTGGATCTTTTCTTTGCCATGATTTTGGCTTTGATAGCAGCAATTTTTTCCACTGACATAGCTTCAGACAAGGACCTAAATGAGCAAAAGTAACAGTAGAGACTGAATTATTGCACAAACAATTCTTCTGAAAGAATTTGTGAATTAGTAATTTCATCCTGCCAAAGTTTAAGACTGTGCTATAAAACACAAAACAGTCACCTTATATATACACTGAAATATTATATAGGCTTGGCATTGCTGTTTTGGGCATGTAAATCCAATTTGAGACAAAAGACTCAGAGTACTAACACAAAGACCATCCAAAAATCCCAACTATACCAAACAAAAATAAAGAATCCAAATGTAAAGCATCAGGACTAACATCTTCATTTATAACAACATCCAAATTTCAGTTCCCTGTTATTTTTAGTGGATTACAATTTTGTCAACCAACCCCTGGCTGCTCTGAGGCTTTCAAACTATTACTCTAAACCTTGGCTGAGGTGCAGTTATGTGGACTTGGTCCCTTGGAAGATGTAGTACCTTCCCAGACTGTGCAGGTCAGCAAACAACAGATGGTGGTAACCTTGTCCACATTAATCTGGGTTTGAGAGAACTCACTAGAGTCCAAGAGTGCAACACCTATGTGTGTTTGTTTTGAATTGTAAACACAGCATTGGGATGTCAGTGAGCCCTACTGTTTTGCAGGTGGGCTGAAGAAAAAAAGATAAAGACTGAATTGCACAATACTAACTGTCCATACCAAATTTACTACTACATGGGGTTGTTTTTTCTTTGAGAATACATAAAAAAATAATGCAAGTACTGGCTGTGAAGCATTCTCCTTTGTAACTATGTTATGGGGAAGGGAACTTCTTTGTGCTGCTACTTGGTGCACAGCAGGGTCAAGCATGGAGGTGAAACTCACCACCTGTAAATATTCACTCTTTTTTAAAAGGGGTAGTTGTTTACATTCAGCATTAAAATAACTGGTAACTAGAGAACACAAACTAATTCAAACAACACATAGTAATCCTCACTGCAGCATTGCAAAGTTGTAATGCTACACTCAAGGTAGCATCCAAATATTAGTTTATACAAAATCACACATACTTTTAAATATTTTTTTATTATGCTTTCTAGCCATGCCACAATCAGATTTTTTTTCCCTATAGTTTCCTTTTAAGTACACCTGTATAAGAGATAGGAAGAAATCATTCAAAATACATATTTTTCATGTGGTTAGCTATAATTATGGATTTTATAAATGCCTCAAGTCTGCACTGTCCTAACTGTTTCAAGGTCTGACTCCTCAAACATTACTGAGAGTATCAAAGAGAGGAAAATTTCCACTGAGAGCTGCTGGACAGAAGTATAACTGGCTGCTTTGAACAGCACAAGAATTGTTCTCCATCTTGTAATTAAGCATTAGGCATAAGGAAAAGTAATCCCACCTGATCTGCTCCGTTTGCACGATGCCCTCTTTGTGTCCTTCCAGCCGAGCTGCCAAGCGCTCCTTGTCGAGGCGCACACACTCTTCATCCTGGAAGGAACAGTCATGTTTAAATTCTGTGCATTCTCTTTTCAAATATAAATACAGCTAGAATTAAAGCTATTCAGAAGTATTTTCTTCACATTTGCAAGGACAATCTTTATTTCCAATGCTTTTTGATCTGGGCATTATAATTAAGTGCAGAGCTATTGGAAGTGTCCTCAAGGACAACAACTCTTCAAGTCCAACCCCTTCCAGTTCCCATTCCCATGAACAGAAGAACTCCATACAACAAAGGAGAGGTAACCCAATGGAATTCCTACAAAAACAGATGAACACCGTAATTTACCCCCATCACCAATTTGTACTGATGACAGTCACTGTCCTTACCTCTATTCTTGGCTTCTTTGCTTCTGCTAATATTTCATCTGCTGCTCTTTTAACTACAAAAAAAGAGAACATTAAATCATTAAAAATGCAAGATTTAAGTAATTTTTATAAAATAAACCTCCAAGATATTTTTTAGTTCAACTGTACCTTGAGTGGATCGTTGAAGACCAATTTCAAGTGGAGCACTTCTGTCTATGCTTGATGAGGTTGCTGCACTCAAACAGAACATTCAGTTTAAATAGAAAATATTTGCAATAATATTTGGGTATAAAAGAAGGACAACAGATAAATTGCAACAATGGAAACTCTACATATTAGGTAGCAAAGGTGGTCAAACACTGGGACTAGTGGAATGGAGATACTCAGAACCTGACTGAATGTAAAGTTAAATCATGTTGCTTAGGGCCATTTGGCCCTTCTCTGAAAAGTGGATTGAACCAGGTGACCTCTTCTGGTCCATCCCAAATAAATTAATCAATGATTCTATGATCTCTCCATACCACTCATAAAAGAAAACAGAGCCACAATGAGAATTAGATTCTAGAATCTAATCTAGACTCAAGATCTACTGGTTTGCCTAGTTTTTTTTTTTTTAAAAAGACAACCAGCTGATCCCTTTAAAATATATACATATAAAGTGATTTTACTCATCATATTACAGAAATAATCTCATACTCCAGGATACTTAAAATTTAAAGACCACCTACGAAACAGAGCATCTTACAAAGGTGATATTTCTGTTTTTCTCAGAGAAACCTCTTTTCTCTGACTATTGTTAACAAAAAATTCAAGATGATGAAACGCTAGGCAAATCTGCCAGATTGACAAAGCAGTGATTCCATATATTTTATTAAACTGAGGATTTCATCCCACACATTTCTTGCATTCAAGATCAATGTACTACTGAAAGCTTCCCATCATCTAGAGAAGGAAAAAACATACATGCTAAGCATTCTAACAGATAATTATTAACCAAAGTAGGTTAATAGTAATAATAATGTTCACCTCTCAACATGCATGTAGGAATGCAGCTCCTACCCAAGCAAAACAGTTAATTTAAGAACACAATTAAAAATGCAAGAAAAAATAACTTTGTTTGAGAAGTTTCAGCATATTCAGTTAAGATGCAAACTGCCTACTGTTACCCAGCCTCCCCCTCCTACCCCTCACTTGTGCCATGAATATGAAGCAGTAAAGAGCACTGTGTGTCCAAGTCAAAAGAACACATCACTCACATGTTTCCCCATTTAGGTACGCAAGCAAGTCTTTCCTATCAGGTCTTCTTACCACAGGAATGTTTTCAGTCTGAAAAGACAGCAGATGTGACATTAAACTGTTCTTTCCTTACAGAGACTCATTGAAGATTTTTCACTTTTACTGAAAACTACTCATTCACACAAAGACATGACCATGTGTCCTGCCACGCAAGGAAGTTTAACTATCAAGCTTAAAGTGCAACCACATCCTAGAGGATGTTCAGCTACACAAAATTAAACATACAGCTTGCTACAAAACTGAAAGAGAGGGCAGCCTTTTTCCTCCTTCCCTTCAAACTTGCAAATAAGATCAAGAACTAGCTTTTATCACTTCCCTGCCAGGAGTCTGTGTTGATACATACAAATCATGTATCTCAATGGAGTTGTTCCAACACAGCACTGCTGTCTCAGGTAACAGTGAAGCACAAGGAAAGATGAAGAGTGGCCTCATAGAAAACAATCAAATGGAAATTAACAGGACTGTTTAAAAATTCCTCTATTTGTAGGGCTTAACCAGTAATTTTTTTAATTGGATTGCTTACTTTCAAGTCCACTCCAAAGCTGTTCTGCTTTTCTCCATTCTGTAGATCCCTGCCATCTAAGGCACTAAAGGATCATCTAGATTGGGATCACTCCACACAACAGGTGGACAAAAGTACTCCTGAAATAGTTTAGTGCTGGAAACAATTATGTCCATAGAATATCAAGATAAATACTGCCATTACTGTTAATAATTGGTTGACAAACTCTTGCTGTAAACATAATCTGGTGGTTTGAGGGAATAATCTGTCAGGAAGTAAATTGTCAAGAAAAATACTCCACCCTGACAGGACTCGTCATGTGATCCTTCTGCAGAGGTGATTGTTTTTAAACACTCACACACTCTCTGCTGCATCTCATTCTCACTTTCCCCAGCCAAATTCATACACACAAGTGCTATTATCATTCCCTGAAAATAACTACACACACATTCGTTATCACAAGACAAAAATCACATTTTGTATCGTCTACTTACTGCAGCACGACGGACATACACAGGATGGGAAAGGTGCACATTATTGAGCAGGAACAAGATAGAATCCAAAGTGTAGTATTCCCTGGGCTGGCCCTCTTTCCCTGTCCTGTAACACAGGAAAAGATTGTAACATTTAACTTCTCCATCTCTGTCTCAAGCACCACTCTTTTAGAAAAGGTCTCTTTTCTTTCCAGATGACAGTTGAAAAAAACAAGCAGTTAATATTATTATCAGGCTATTGCCAAATTAGTGAGCTCTCAACTGTGCTAAAAAATACAGGTGAGGGAGATGAGTTCTTGCAGCCTCATTACTGAATGAATTATTTAAAAAGCCTTCCCAAAGTAATCCAAAGTAAGAGCTGGATGTGTTGTAAAATAAACAAGCAAGACTTGGGAAATGATAAGTACACATTCCCTCTCATTCACATTATTTATTCTGATTATCAAAGGTACTGTCTATCACATGTGAGACAGCCAGACAAACAGAACTGAGCTGCAAACAAAATAAAGCATTACATCATCTTCAGGTACAACAGGCCAGAATTCTCAGCACTGGAGAAAGCTGAGTGAGAACTTGGGATATATAAATTCCACAAAGTCTAGGGAGCAAAGAGTTCGAAACAGTGCCCAAAGATTAAAATTAGTAGTGACTACAAACTAATTGCACACAAAAGCAGCAAAATGCTGAAGGATACAAAATCACAGTGAGCTCCCATACTGAAGTCAGACGACATCAGAACAACACAACAGCATCAAGTTCAATCTCAGCTTTCAAACAGCTTGTTTCAAAGAAACAGCTCTTAAGTCTAAAAGGGAGCTTGGTCTGTGCAACTATTCATAAAAAAAAAAAAAAAAAAACAAACAAACCACACCAAACAAGGCCAAATAAATCCCTGGCTCATCTTGGCTCCAATTACATTGAACAGAATTCCCCCTCTCACCCATTACTACAAGATTTTGTAAGGGAAGCAATGCCTGTTCATGTTTCAGAAAACCCTACTCCCTAAACACTCACACTGCTCTGAGAAACAGCCCTGGCAGTCAGGAAAGCAGCAAGGGCAGCAATTCCACTGCCCACCCCCACTTTGGGACATGTCAAACCCCAGCTCCCGGCAGGACAGGGCTCCTCCACATTGCCCAGTCCCTGTACTTGACCAGCTGGCTCACCTCAAAGCCTGAGGAAGAGAAGCCACCACAAAACCAGCCCAAAGCTATAAATTTAAGACTGGTACAGAATTTTCAACAAACAAGAGATTTCAGGAAGAAACCCTTTCATTAAAAGAGTTTTCCCTCTAACTACAATGGCTTTACTCATGGCTCATCATCAGCACCAAAACACACACCACAGAAGTGCCAACCTCACTGGGGGAAGGGAGAGGAAATAAAAAATATTCAGTCAACTGTATGGAGCCTGAAAGAGCCACACAAAAATCTACTAAACCAACAGAAGTGTAAGTCTGTTTTTTCAGTACTGTGGACTTAATGCCACCTACTGCTTTGCTTGTCATTATTTTTCTAAAATTTGCTAAGACTGCCCAATAACCTCTTCAGAACTTATTATCAGCAGTAAAGTTCAAAACCTCACCTTCACAATGATGCCTAAGAAAACCAACATAAGAAAAACAGGCAGAGAAAAGTGATTCAGGATACCAAAACTGGAGAATAAAGGGTCTCTCTTATCACTGTCCCTTCCTTCCCAAAACTTGGTCTGCATGAGGTGGAGGGTGCCTGTACTTTTTGTTGCTGCAGAGGAAAGGGAGTAGACACACAGGATCTTTCTTTCAACTGCTTAGAAGCCAAAACTTGGCTTCACAACTACAGGCAGCCACCAGAATTGGATTCCTCAGCAAGGAACTGTTTGAACAAGCAGCAAAGCAGTAAGGATCTTTGATAAGGTGGTGTCTAAACACACTGGAAGCACTAGCAGAAACAAAAGCTTCCTCTACACAGGCTTGGCTCCGAAGCAAAGCCATGATGTCACATGATACAGCTGTCACTTCATTTTAAAACAAACACTTTAGATTGTCTTAGTTCAGAATCACTCATTCTTTCTTTGAAGTCCAGCTGGTCATCTACTCAAACTTTACAATATTTAGCAAGAAATGACAAGATACAAAAACAAACAAATACTGAACCATTATCTATTAATTGAAACAATCCAGTGTTACAAAGCCACGGGCATTGCCAAAGCTCAGCAGGGCACAGCTGGTACTTCATCACTTCCACCACACACACAGGAATTCCCCATGCTCATTATGGCTCTAAGAGGATGTTTTATTAGGAGGACAAGATATTGCACATTAATAGGAAATCATCAGATGGACAAGCAGTTGCACACAAGGAGAAAACCTAAGCCTAAATTTCGTCATCAGTGTGTGCTCCTGCTAAATAAACAGAGAACTAAAACCAGGCAGATCTGAGGGTAGCTTGCCTCATTCAATTTACGAACATCTAAAGTAGAAATAGAAATTGATTCTGTTATTTCCCATATTCAGTTATGGCATCAATTACTTAAAAAATTAAAATCTTAGGAGGCAGACCTCAACAAACCCAGTGACAATCATTAAAGCAAAAATATAAGGAAGAGTTGCATCTCTTACAAAATAAATTCCAGCTTAAAATTTGAGAAAATGTTTATGTAATAGGAGAGAATAAGTTTCACCTGCTCATTTTTAACACCAGAAACTTACTTCTTTCTCATCCATTCACCTTCTACCTGTGGGCACCAGGAATTTATTCATTTTTAACGGCTTTATTTCCTCTTTCCTGTTTCAAAGCCTGAAGTTTTATAGAGGTACTAAGGACTCATCCACAAAATCAAGCAGAAAACTTTAAAACCACAAAGCACGCTGAGTATCACACAACTGACAATACCCAGGGCCAGCTGCTCACTGTTTGAAAACTCAGCTGCATATCCAAGCCCCTTGACTAGGCAAACGAAGCAAACAAAGCAATAACTTGCTCTGGTAGATTGATTCCTTCCTTTGGTTTTGAAACAGATTCATTAATTACTCTTCAAGACCCATAGGTCAAAACACACAAACCACTTCATCTCAGGCCACCTAGCCTTTTTCATGTGCCAGCAGGAGAATCCCTTTAATTATTATCTGGAAACTAAACTGGATTAAAGTTGCTTTCCCCCCCACTTTTTTTTTTTTTTCCCTCCAGGTTACCTTTAACTTCGCTTGATTCCTCAGCCCAATTCCCTGTTTGGGTGACACTTGTGCTAGCAGGGAGAGAAAGCAATGCAGGGCAGCACTGCTGACTGCTGCCAGCTAAGCTGCTCCAGGAGCCACAGCTAAATGTCTCCTGGGACTACTTCTAATTCTAGCAGGGACAAATGCCATTGCTGCTCTTCAGCCTAGCATTACTCTCTTCAGGCTGGAGATGCAATTACAGCAACTGTGCTGGGGACACCTAAAACAGAACTCAAGGTTTGTTCTGTGAAAGATTAAGCCACCAACACCTGCTCAGTGCAAGCATAATTTGGATCCTGTCAAGTGACCTGAATATAAAAGGGTTTGAATCTTGACAGTTTTTGAAAATGTCCCTCCTGAGTGTAGCAATTACCTAAATTGGAGCTCTTGAAGTGTGGTGTTCAAGCTACTGAGCATGGCTTGCAGAACTGGTCTCATTTTTACAGTGTCTTCAATTTAAGGCTGAGACATGCAAAATGCCACAGTGGTTGACAAGAAATGCTGTGAACTGAGAGCAGTCTGATCCTATTAAAAATCCAAAAGCCACTGGTCTAAACCAAGATTAACTAATTCACCTCAAACAAACCAAAGAACAAAACCCCTCAAATTCCACCACACACATGCCCCAGGAGGTGAGCACTCCCAGCTCTGACAGAGCTGCTGCTGCTGTGCTCAGAGAATCCTCTGCTCACCCACACATCCTTCTTGACCAGGAAGATAAAGCTGCCTGGCTGTACATAGCAAAGTTTGCTCTCCAGCTGCTTTTAGGCTTTTGGTGACAACTTCTGGGTCTAATCCAAGCTCTCCTGAGCAATAAGATAGGGCTGACATATCAGTTTCTTCTTCCCTGCAGAAGGGCAATGAAACTTGTTTGTCTACTTCACCACTACTTGTTACCACCTGGGAAAAGCAACTTGTAGCAAGGAAACCACCACATCTGTCTACACACTGCCCAGCAAAAATACAGCCAAGACTTCTAACTGCTTATCCAAATATTTTTATTCCTCTTCAGTCTACATACCAGTATCCCCCACTCAGCCAGGAAGCACAAATAACTCCAAAATTAGTTTCTGAAAGCTAAAAACAGGTAATGAAAAAGCAGATTTCTAGTAATATACAAGGTACAAACTCAAATCAGCTATGAAAAGTCCATCTACAACTGAAGATAAGCAAGTAGGCTTATTTCCTTTCTCTCTCTCAATCTAAGGCTAGTAATAGTCATATCATAATTATGAGAAAAAAAAAATAATAATTCCTGGTCAGACTTAACTACAGCTTTGGGGTTTTGTGAGAAATCTGCAGGTACTTCTGCTTTTCCACAAAGGTTCACAGGATAACATGTCCTCTTTGATCAGTACCTGAGCTTTAACAAGAAGCATTTTTCCCTCTTAAGTTTGAAAAAGCTTCATTGGAACCCTTCTAGTGAGAACACTAAGAAGCAAGCAGCTGCTAAATTCTGAGGAAAAGCAAACAAAAAACTCCTTTGCAATATAAGCAATCCATGCTATACTAGGAAATTCAACAAGTAAAAACCCCCATTTACTAGAGGCTTTCTAAAACCAGGCATTTTATCTACTACAATCATTTAAGCCACATAAACGCTCTCTCTACTTGTTTATTACGGTAAGACCGACTAGGAAACAGCTTGCACTAGGTCCTGCCCAGGAAGAGGCCTCAGGTGGGGGCAGAGCACCTGCACAGCTCATCAGAGGGAGCGTCGGTCCGGGCCTCGCTGGCTTCGTCCTGGTGCATCAAAGCTCCAGGAGACGAGAAGCAGCCCCGGCAACCCAAGACAGTAGAATCACAGCCTACGCTGGGTGGGAAGGGACCATCAGACTGCAACTCCTGGCCCCGCGCAAAATACCCCAAGAATCCCACCGTGTGCCTGAGAGCGTTGTCCGAGAAACAACATAACGCGTCTTTTTCACCAAACACCCGAAAAACTTGGGGGAAGCTGCCTGCTGCCATCTCATCGCATGAGTCTGCAGGACGCGGCCCCGCGGGCGGCACGGACAGGAGCGCCGAGAGCCGAGGAACGGCCCGGCCGCCTACTAGGGGCGACGCCGGACGCGTTGCCATGGGAGCGATGTGGGCCCGCCCCTGCCCGGGAGGGGGCGGTGCCGGCGGGGCGGGGGGCCACGCCCCCTTGGTCCTCANAACATAACGCGTCTTTTTCACCAAACACCCGGAAAAACTTGGGGGAAGCTGCCTGCTGCCATCTCATCGCATGAGTCTGCAGGACGCGGCCCCGCGGGCGGCACGGACAGGAGCGCCGAGAGCCGAGGAACGGCCCGGCCCCGGCTCCGCGGCTCTCCCGGCCAGGGAAGGACCCGGGAACGTTCCCGAAGGGAGCGGCGAGCGCGCCCTGCCCGGCCGGGCTGCCAGGGGACAGGGATCGCCCACGGGACAGCCGGGCAGGGCGCCGGGGCCCCGAGGCCCTGCGGGGGGCGGCACCAGCCCGCCCGAGCCCGTCCCCTCCGCTACCTGCGGAGCGCCGGGGGCGCCAAGGACGGCGGCACCCCCGTCCCCGCTGCCCGGGCGCAACTTCGGGGCAACTTCTCCCCCCACCCGCNGGCACGGCTTTCTCCGTCCTGAGCACAGAGCTTTCTTATGTTTTATGTGAAAATAGAGCTTTACACACAATCACTTCCTAAGTTTATCGGCGCTGCTTCTCTTCTGTGGAGCTTTGATGCTCCCGGGTGCCCGCCCAGTCACGGCGCGGGGCAGCGCCGCGCTCCGCGGGAGGGCTGGGATGGTTTGGGCGGGGGTAACGAGGAGTTTTGGTGGTGCTGAAGAGGTTTTAGAGAGTGCTGGAAGGGGGTTGGTGGTGCTAACGCGGTTTTAGGGGTGCTAACATGGATTTGGGGGTGCTAATGGGGTTTTTCTGGGTGCTGGGAGGGATTCGTGAATGCTAAAGCACAACTAAAAAGGGTTTCGGCGGTGCTGAGGTTTGAGGGGGGTTTGGGGGTGCTAGGATAGCATGTGGTACACTGGGAGGAGTTTTAGTGGGGCTAAAGAGACTTTAGAGTGTGCTCAAAGGGATTTGGGGTGCTGATGGGGCTTTAGGGTGTGCTGAGAGGGGTCTGAGAGAGCCAAAATGGATTTATGAGTGCTGAGGAGGTTTGAGGGGTGTTGGGCGTGCTGGGATGGTTTATGGTGTACTTGGAGGGGTTTTAGTTACACTAAAGAGGTTTTAAAGGGCCCTGGGAGGGGTTTGGGGGTGTTAAGGGGGTTTTATGTCATTACTCCCAACCATGTGGCTGGTAAGGGCTGGGACAGCAGGGTCACCTCAAGAAAACTGTAAAAGGAGCAGAGGGAACAGCAGGAAGCAGTATCAGTGGAGTTTATGCTGGACATTAGGAAAAGGTTCCTCACCTAGACGGTGGTCAGGCTCCCCAGGGCAGTGGTAATGGTCCCAATCCTGCCAGAGTTCCAGAAGCTTTTGGGCAATGTTTTCAGACACATGCTGGGATTATTGGGGTGTCCTGTGCAGGGACAGGAGTTCAGCTCAATGATCCTTGTAGGTCCCTTCCAACCCAGCATATTCTGTGATTCTGATTCTCTCAGACACTGTGTGTGCATCTCACTCTGCAGGCTGGAGAGAAAATCTCCTGTATCCTGGATATAAAGCTGAGTAAAAAAAATACAGAAAAGTCTCTGCTTTATCAATCACAAAAATGTCCTTTAATTCTGATACAAATAAGCCATCAAAAGACCATAGCAAAAAAAAAAGTCATTAGGAAAATGCTGTCTGTAAATGTGAACAAGGACAAACAGTAATGCCATGGAGCACATCCCACATTACCCTGCAGAATCTGGGATCTCAGAGCTCAGTTTGCTCTGTTTGCTCACCTGAGCAACTGCACAGCTGCAGCTGGCACGTGTTCTCTCCATGCTCTCTCCGTATTCCAGGTTCATTTCTTCTGCTGAAACACACAAAAACTGGGAGCATAGCATTCCCAGCAGAACCAAACTGGTACTCCCTGGGGAAC
Organism: Ploceus nigricollis; assembly: GCA_013399945.1. Lineage (NCBI taxonomy): Eukaryota > Metazoa > Chordata > Aves > Passeriformes > Ploceidae > Ploceus > Ploceus nigricollis. The sequence continues at coordinate 824,044 of VXBC01000601.1, read as the reverse complement.
ACTGATTGCAGGATTTGAGGCCCCAAAGCAAGCTCTCATCATGACTTATTCTAACCTTTGATGCTTAGGATTTTCCTAACACTCTCCAACATTGGCAGAAAACATGATACCATCCTAAATTTGCAAAAGGCAGAATTGGTCAATTGTCCTTCTTGTAAGTAACATGTGCTGAGACTGATAAAACAGACTAAAAGCCAACAGCCTAAAGAATTCCCTGTTTCAGTACGTTAGTGATATCCCCATCTGTGTCAGAACAACAACATGCAGAGCACCACAAGTGTATTTAAAACATTTCAGACATGGTATTGAAATAGTCTAGCACACAAATATGTACTACAACACCCAGTAACATGGTGAATTATACCAATCACTGCCAATATTTATCTGTCAATGTGTATAGGGTAATATTTATGTGTTTAGAAGACAAAGGCATAATGAATAAACAATATCATTTCCTGAACTGGATTTGGAATTATTACTGAAGCTACAGCTCATGAAAATTGGAACAGGACTTGAAATGCTTCCAGCAGGCCAAGTCCCATTTCCATGCCTCATCCAAAAGGGCCAGTGTATCCCCTCAACCAGTGCTACCTCTTCAGAAACACACCCTGTACATGTGCTGCACTACCAGCAATACTTCTTTTCAGTGGGACACACAGTCACTGCATTACAGTCACACCAAAAAGCCCCTCATTTCAATTCTGCTCCATTCTGCTGCTCAGGGAGCAGGGAATGGTGCAGTGCACAGTCAGCTGCACACACAGCTACAAACAGATTTATTTTCAGGTTTCCAGAAAGCCTTGTAGTTCTGGTTTCCTTTTTCATTTAAGGCTGCCTTCACTGGGGAGAGCACTGAAAAAGAAAGCTGAGCAAGAAGGAGTCTGTGCACTGGCAGTAGCTCAGCAGGGACAAGCTGCCTGCACCCTTAGGAGCAGGATCCTTGTGGGAGCTCGGTGTGCTGCTCTGGGAGGAGGGAACAAAGCAGGGAGCAGCAGGGAGCCAGTTGGTCTCGCCCTGCTGAAATCAATGCAGATATGAAACAAAGGATGGAGTGGCACAGAGGTGCCGTGGTCATGCTCTGGCAGGAACAATGCAGGTAACAGGAACTAAGCCAAAGGAATGACCCAAGCCATGACCCAGATTTTTGTCAATACCCCCCATATATGCTCATGACTAAAATCAAGCTCCACTTAAAGGGGAAATTATGTCAGCCATAACTTCAGCTTCTGCTGTCACTCACTGAAAACAATATAAACACAGCTTTAGTGGTAAGGGAGGTCAGAGCAGACTCCATCTCTGTATCCTGGCACTGTCAGAGGGCTCTGCCTATCTCCTCCCCACAGGGACACCTACTGGGTAAGATCCACTGCTCAGCTGTACCAGGTGCTTGCTCAGGAAATTCGGAAAGCCAGCCTGTGTTTGTGATCGTACTCTTAGTGCTACATTGGCATCTCCCGACTGACTGTGCTCGTGGCTGGCTGTATGGTTCATATTTCATGGGTTCACTCACGCTTCTGCACACAGGGTACTCACCACCAGCACAGAACCACAGGGTGGGCTGGGTTGGAAGGAACTCCAAAGGTCGTCTCTTTCCAGTGCCACACCAGCCCTGCATGTCTGCTGCTGAATTGGCTGTGGCTCAGGAGCTAAACCCAGCTGTCCCAGCCCCTCTGATATCTGAGGAGCAGCTGGAATGCTGGGGGGTGATTTTCTGCCAAATTTAATTCAAAAATATAGTGGGTTTAGTCTTAACGTGCCAATTCAACTGGGAGTTTACAAAATAGTTCCCACAGTTTGCTTTGGGGATCATAGTGACATAATTAACCAGCATTTATATCATTGAATCAGGATTTGATATGAAACTATTTTCATGTGGCATTAGATACCTGAGAATTTATCAGTTTTATCACAGAAGATTAGGCTACAAAATCATTATCTGAAATGAGCAAGCAAGTTGCCATTTAGTAAAATAAATGTATATGACATGGGTACAATGTTTCAATTGCATTTTCTCACTGCTTTACCAGGTTATACTGATGTTTTGTAAGAAAGCAAAACTAAGTTGCAAAACATTAGACAAATTTACATCATAGGTAAGTTCATTTAAGATTAATCAACACCCAGAAAGATAACAGAAAGATACATCATGCATGAACACACATTCCCTTTTTCACAGATACATGTGAGCAAAAACAAATCAGTACACGAGTGCCTTTCCTTGCAGTATTTTTTAAAACATAGGGCTGAGCACTGAACAGGGATCCAGAGCACAATTTACCCTCTCAACTAAGAGGGGTTAGAAAAGTTTCTCCACTACTGAAATACTTGTGCAGACCCCAGAGGGGATGCTCAGAGGATATTCCACAGGAGTGCTCTGCCAGGGACATGTATTTGACCAGGCTCCACAGGAGGGTATGTGGGGGTGAAACAACAGAATATTGTTGAACAGCTTCTACTGGGCAGACTGAGGAAACAAAAATCCCAACACCTCCACATAAAGTAAGACCTCCCCCCTTTTTTTTTTTCCAGGAGCCACTAAAAACATTCCACACATTACACGATTAGCCAATTCCACTAACACAACTTCCCAGATACCAGGAGCAGCTCTTCATCCCCCACCCATTGTTTGCTCCATTCCCAACGCTCCTGTTTCACAGGTCAGCTTCTGACCAAAGAACTGCAAGGCAGGAAAGAAACGTGAGGAAGAGCAGGCAACAGAAACGGGGATGGAGAAGATTTAAAGTAAGTTTTACATGGGACAAAGCAAAGGCACCGCCAAAACCCCACATCTGGAACTCAGCCGGGCAGGAGGCCAAATCTCCCCGACCTCCCCACACCAGGAGCGGCTCCGGGGCCTCTGGGAAATCCGGCCCCTCTTCATGCCTCTCCTGACCCCATCCCGGGAAAGCTGCCCCATCCCCTGCTGCCCCTGGGCTGCCCTGTGCTGTCCCTGTGCTGGCCCTGTCCCTGTGCTGTCCCTGTGCTGTCCCTGTCCCTATGCTGGCCCTGTCCCTGTGCTGTCCCTGTGCTGTCCCTGTGCTGTCCCTGT
>VXBC01000601.1:797467-820898 GCA_013399945.1 Ploceus nigricollis | reverse complement strand
CCCGCCCTGTCCCGGTGCCGGCCCTGTGCTGTCCCTGTCCTGTCCCTGTCCCTATGTTGTCCCTGTCCCTGTGCTGTCCCAATGCTGTCCCTGTCCCTGTGCTGGCCCTGGCTCTGGCCCTGGCCCTGTCCCTGTGCTGGCCCCATGCTGGCCCTGTCTCTGTGCTGCCCCTGTCCCTGTCCCTGTGCTGTCCCTGTCCCTGTCCCAGTGCTGGCCCTGTCCCTGTGCTACCCTGTGCTGTCCCTGTGCTGTCCCTGTGCTGTCCCTGTCCCTATGCTGGCCCTGTCCCTATGTTGTCCCTGTCCCTGTGCCTGCCCGTGTCGCTGGCGCTCCCGGAGCACCGGCACGCGGCGGGCAGCCCCGGGAGGCGGCGCGGGGCCCTGAGAGGAGCGGCGCCGGAGCGCCGTGAGGGCTGAGGGGAGCACCGCCCCTTCCTGCTGCAGCCATGGCCCTGCAGAGGGCGCTGCGCCGCGTGGCGGCGGCCTGGGGGGGGCGGTGAGTGCGGGCCGGGGGCACCGGACCAGGACAGGGACCGGGACCGGGACCGGGAATGGGGCAGGGATAAGGATCGGGACACGGATAGAGATAGGGATCGGGACCGGGACTGGGATCGGGACAAGGACACGGTCTGGAACAGGGACTGGGATCGGAACTGGGACTGCGACAGGGATAAGGATCGGGATCGGGACACGGATAGAGATAGGGATCGCGACCGGGACTGGGATCGGTATCGGGACACGGACCGGGACTTGGATTAGGGTCGGGACAGGGACCAGGACGGGGACAAGTACGGGGATCGGGACGGGGACCGGGTCCGGGATCGGGACTGGGAGAGCGACAGGGTTCGGGATCAGGATGAGGACAAGGATCAGGATGACGACAGGGATCGGAATCTGGACCGCGACTGGGATTAGGGTCGGGACAGGGACAGGGACCGGGACGGGGACAAGGACAGGGATCGGAACAAGGGACGGGGACAAGGACAGGGATCGGAACAAGGACTGGGTCCGGGATCGGGACGAGGACCGGGTCCGGGATCGGGACTGGGAGAGCGACAGGGTTCGGGATCAGGATGAGGGCAGGGCTCGGGAGCGGGGTGCCGGGTGCCGGGCCCGCGGCGGGCGGGGCAGGGAGCGCGGTGTCGCGGGTGTCACACGTGTGTGTGTGGCTGTCACCGGCGGCGCGGAGCGTTTCCCGTGTAACGGCCCCGCCGGGCTGTTCGCAGCCGCAGCCATCCCGCCGCTCCCCTTCCCTGCAGGCACACGGGAAGCGGGGTGGCTGCGGATGTTGCAGCTCAAGTGAACTCTGATGGAAAAGTCAGTGAAATACCGAAACAAAACAGGGCAATGTGGCGATCCTTTGAAAGCTCGAAGATCTGACTGTCATTTCTTTTTAGTTCTAGAATGGGGAACAGCCAGACCACTTCTGTAGGATTGTCTAATGGTGCTGCTGTGAATCAAATACAGGTAGCATTATTTATGTTGCTTTTGCTGATTATCAGCATTTATAAAAGCATGTTACTTCAAACCTTTTCTTATTTACACAAAAAAAAATTTTGTAAATAGTTCTGCCTGTTGAACCTGTTCCTGTGTTCATTATGGTTATCAAGCCATGCTGGCAGTTTTGTTTATCCACAGCCCTGGAACCTGATCTTCCTAGGCTACACCCATTTTATGGTTTTTTTTAGATCTCTACTCAAATTCAGTGCTGCCGTCGACATTGGGGGACAGAACCTTGTAAAATTATTGATATCAAGTTAAATATTTTAGAAGTTATGGTTTTTTATAATTTTACTGATAGTTAATGATAGCCTGAAATCCCCTTGAATTTACAGTAAAGTGATAAGGGTGTATCTTCCACCCACTGCTTTTGATCACTGTGCTTGCCACGGGCACATCCCAAGTGCCTTACAGACAGGGAAAACTGTCCTAAACAATTTAGGGGGACAAAGGGAGTTGGGCAGACTGCAGAGCAGAGTTGTACCACACACTCACCATCCCTGTGCTCAGTTTGGAGCCAGATGCAGGTCCAACCTGCCTTCAGAGGTGCCAGCAAAGATCTTCCTGTGTTTGCTACTCTAACAGCAGCTTTTTAACTTGTGTATTACTTTCATGACTGTTCAATAGTGTTCTGAGTGCATTGGCTTGAAGCTCGCTGACTTTTAACTTTTTTTTGAGCACACAGGACATTATTTCACACAACTGTGTGGTGATTTTCTCTAAAACAACATGCCCATACTGCAAAATGGCAAAAAACCTCTTTGAGGGTTTGAATGTGAATTACACAGCTGTGGAACTGGATGCAAATACAAATGGAAGGCAGTTCCAAGACATTCTGGAACAGATGACTGGTGGCAGAACAGTGAGTATATTCTCTAATACTTAACAAGTAATACCTCGGGCTACACACATCACTCTTGGGTTATATCCATAGCAAGTCCTTAATTGTTTTGAGACAGGTAAATTTGGGATACAAGTTCCTAAATTAAATACTGCAGGAGGTCTCTTCTTGTAGAAGAGCTGTTCCTCAGAGCTGATCTTTGCCCTACTGCCACTGAAATAATTGAAGTATCAAAGCCATTTTTCATTTGTATATTTAAACCATTGTGCTTAACAGCTTTATTTTATTTTATTTTACATAGTCTCACTTGACTCAATTCTTGGAATTTACTACAATCACCCACAGTGACTTCATCCCACTTTTGAGGGGCACATGAAGTTTCCCATCTCTGTAAATATTATGGACAAGTATGGGTTGTACACTAATATTATACACACATCTAGATGAACACAATAATTGTGTGTACTGGAGTCCACATGGGCTTGCTTGAATGTTTACCTTTTCTCCAAGAAGTAACTGATGCAACTTTTGTTTTCTTGATAGGTCCCAAGAGTGTTTATCAATGGGACTTGTGTTGGAGGTGCAACAGATACTCAAAAGCTTCATGAGGAAGGCAAACTGCTTCCTTTAATTCATCAGTGTCAAATGAAAGCAAATTACTGAGCAACCATCTCTAGCTTAGCTTCATCTTCCTTTGGAGGAACAGGATTTCAGATGAAATCAGAAGATCACAGACACAGCATGAGCTGCACTCAACAACCTCAAACCATGGCTTTCTGAATTACAGATCACTCTGACAGACTTTATGGACTTGGCAAATTACTTGGTGTCCTTGCCTCAGCTTTCCCACAAGCCCGATGGTCATTGGCAAACATTACGTAACTCTTGGGGCTCTTAGTGAGACAGTGATGTCATTTCATGGTGCTTACATCCTGCTCCAGGGAAGCCCAGGGTCTGCAAAAACAATCCTGTGGGTTTTGCTGCACATTAGTTTGCTTTCCAGCTTTGTCTCAATAAATTGTCAGTTTTATTTAATCATTTCTTTAAATATAATTCTTCTCTGTCAAACTGAAGTGTAAAGCAAACCCAGTTTGTAGTGATATTGGTGTGTGCATGTCAGCCTCTCCTGTATTCCAGTGCCTGATCACACAGCTCCCAAATCATGTGTCCAATGGAACTGAAAAGGGAATAAAGATTCTGGCAGCTTTAGAGAGTGACAGCTTTCATCTTTACTCTGCACTGTCAGGTATCAGTGTGTACTGTCATTCAGGAATGTCCTTCCAGGGGGCCAGGCAGATCGGGCACTCAGCTGCAGCTGCAGACTGTGGTACAACCCATCCAACAACAGCATGAGACATAACAGCAAGTGAAGCAGGTCTAATATGCATAGAGTTTATTTAGTACTTAAATTCTACAGTCAGAATGCAGTTTACTAGCCATTTAAACTTTCAGTTAAATGTCTAAAAGAAATGACTAAAATTCCATAGTTTCAGTACAATGTACATCCAAAGCCAGACCAGGCAATGCCAAGACTCTTGGTTATTTCAAGGAAGTTCATATGCAAGTAGAAAATTATATCCCATTCTTCAGTTAAAGGGACCATTACACAACTAAAGGTGCACATATTAGAATAAGAACATTAGTCAATTAATTTTTTACTCACTTTTTCTGAATTAAGACTCCTGTTATTTCCATTGCTTCAGCACTGCATGTACCTAAACTACTTTTTCCCCTCAAGGGAAAAAACCATCAATCTTTAATTCCAGCTAACTAGGACAGCAAGAGTATAATTTAAACTTGACAGCTTCATTTTTGTGATGCAGGTTTGAACTAAGTTTAAACTGCATTATTTGTAGAAAGTCTTTAGTATACAGTTGCCTGCATTGTGCATCTTTAATATGTAATCAGTTAATTCAACACACTGACCTTGTTTCATTTTAATTATTGCAGTTTACTGTGTGGTGCTAGGACACAGTCATCAAGGTAAACACACAGATGTGCATCTCTGAATTTGCACTTAATAAAGCAATTTATTTTGCACATACAGTCATAAGAATACCAAGTATTCTTTTTCTCTGTGTAGAATTTTTCAGCCAGTGATGTTTTCACCAGAAGCTTAACAGTAATTTTGTCCCCAAAGCTGATAAACCCATCATGTAAAAATAATAACAATAGTATGCAAAGGAATTTTTCAAAGACCTTTTAATTTTGTTCCCTGTTTAGAGGCTTGTTTTTTTAACCAGTAATCTAAAATAACCCTTTGAGTTCCAAGTTCTGGAAATCCCAGGGCATTGTCACTTAAGGCAAATTCTCTTGCAGCCTTTGAAACAAGCTGTGTGCCTGCAGATGCAAGTGAGTGCCCCATCATTAAACAGGATCTAGCTTAAGGCACCCAAAGGGTTAACTAGGTTTCTTTTTAACCATATTAAGGCTCCCCATCCAAACAGTTTTTTTCATTGTGTACAATTTCACAGAAAGTAGCAGCATGACAGTGCCTTTGTTACTGGATGGCACAAAGCCATATTATGCTTAAGTTAATTAAACATGATATGGCAGTTAAAGTGTGGTTCTTATCTAGGGGAAAAAAAACCAACCAAAATGAAGAACCTCAAGAATAGTCATCAAAAATTTCCTTTTTTTTTTTTTTCCTCCCAGCACTGTCTCCAGGACAAAGCTGTTTATCTTAAAATATGCTCGTCCTGGGATCTAAATATTGAAATTTATCCACTAGAAGATCTGGATATCTGCTCATCCATCTTAAATCCCAAGCTTCTAAGAAGCAGAAGAAGCTGGAAACAAACACTGAATTATTTAATGAAGCACACAGAGCTGTGAATGTGCCCATGTGTCGCTTTTTAAATACAGAATTCTTTTTAAAGAGTAGAACTGCACCTTTACAGGAGAATGAAAAGACATTTTATTTGTAACTGGTTGTGCTTAACTCTTAAGCTGGTAACATTAGGAAAACAGCTACTTATATTCATTAATTGTTAATGAAGCATTTGTAAAAGTTCTCAACATACCACATATATATGCAAATATATATATATATATTTAAACTTAAATTCAGAATGCAGAAATACCTAAAGAAACCACGCTTTGCAGTATCAGAATCATAAATCCAGATATGTAAGCACACACATTTAAAGACACCATACTTTTTGCTGAAATTAGCTAATCTTTTATGATTTCCCTCAGGGCAGCATATCCATAAAACACTGTCCTGGTCAGTGTTTTACCTTTTCCCCAGAACTCTTGCTCAGCCATTTGTACACTTCACAGTGTCACGGTAAGATGAAATTTCTACCATTCCAGCAAGAAAGTCATTACAACAGCTGCTTACAGCAGGATATCTGTGCACTGCAAACAGCAAAAAAAACCTAGAAACTGGTGGAATTTCATAGAAACTAAATAAAAGGATTAAAAGCACAAGAAAGACAAATTATTTTTTACTTAGATTTACTTCTATAGGCTATTCTTTGAAAACTTTCTCTAGTCAATATTGCAAAGAAGCTGTCTTTTTATCCAGAGTATTAATTTAAATGTTGTCCTAATTCTGCATGACAGCAGCTTGATACTGTTTAAAAGAATGAAAAGTTTAAAATCACTGAACTAATTCTAGAAAAAAGCTTTACACTTGAAAAGCCAATTTGAAAAGCCAATTGTAACTGTTACTTTTTTCAAATCAAGCCATTCACAGGCAGATGTTGGATCTTTGTAATAAATATACTTTTGTAACTGATTTTTACACAGAGTTTTACCAAAAACCTGACAGATACAACAAATTAGATGTTTTGTAAGAGATTTATATAATTAAAGAACAGAAAAAAATATTAATTATTAGAAATGTTAAATACTATGCCATCAGTTCTGGTGCAGGGAGCTAAGTGAGCACACTCAGTGACAGCAAGAAGGCAGAACAGAGGCAAAAAAGGAAAAAAAAAGGAATGGATGAGAGCTTGTGAAAAAAGATTCAAGTATAGGCCTGAGGTGACAAGATGGGAAAGGAGAAAAAACCCCAACACTAACAGAGAAAAGGGGACAGCAAAAAAAGAAGAAACAAAACAAATGGAACCAAAACTAAAGCTTCTGTTATGGTGCCTGTGAGCTCAGGACAGGGTTAAGCAGTATTTGCAATTCAGACAGATATTTTCATAGTGTTTTTACAGTCAGAGCCATTATTAAAACACATTTCCCAAACTGCTGGTGTGTTTTTAAGCCAAGAATATGCACTTTATTGAACAGCCTTTTAAAGCCATACCCATTTATGGGCATCAGTTAACAACAGCCATGTGAAAAACTAACATATTCCCCCTTAAGAGTTATTTTTGACAAAGAGGTTTAATAGTGGTTTTAAGCAGCAAGGTATTTTAGTTATTAGCAGCCCTCACACAGTGGGCATTTAGACTGGCCCTGCTGACCTCAGAACTATGCCTACCTTTAGAATTCTTGTTTTTGAAACACAGAGGACTGCAGTCTAATGCTACAAGCACCTCGAACTCTCCTACTCTTTGCTCCAGGTCTAAAATTCCTGACATGAAATTCTATTTCCTGGCAAAATTATTATTGTCATTATTGAATTTATTACACAATGCTGATGTGCTCACTGCATTCTTTTTAAAAATTTGAGAGCCACCTGCCCTCTCCACATTGTTGACTGTGTCCCTTCCATGAAAAAACCTGACCTTGGATGTTCACTTCTTACAAGAGAATGTTTCACTTCTGCTGTGCTTCCAACCATGACATGCTTTTCTTCTTTCTTAAAGCTGAAGTACCTGAACATTACAGTGTTCAACACAATAGTCTAATGCTCCAGAATTGTCAAGGGGGTCACAGAGAAATGGCAGTCAAACTGAAATCAGTTAACTGCTAGGTATCAGGAAACCTGCATTTGCCTGGTCTACAGTTGCACTCTGCATTTCGACCTTTTTTCATTCACCATTTTGAGTAAAATTAACTAGCTTTAAACTTGTCCCTGCTCAATGTTTACTGATAAGCTGCAGTGCACAATTATAGCCCCTTTTCTGCTTTTCCAGTCAGTGTTCCTCCAATGCAAAGACCACTACTAATTTGAAAGTCTCCTTTTTGCTGAAAGGGTAGGCTGTTTATTGTACACTGAACTGAAGCTTAAGCGTAGCAATTTTGTCTTAGCTCACTTTTTTTATTCTTTTTCAAGCATTACAGTAATTATTGCCTCTTTACATGTCTAGAGTTGTTTTGGAAATTACCAGTTTAATAACTAAAGAGCAGAAATGGGCCAAATGCATGTTATGGCAAGCAAGCCATGCTGTCCCCTAAAATTCAGTGTATGGGCAGATAAAAAAGATCCAGTCTATGGACAAGGAATATGCAGCATCATTCTTCCATGCCCCTTAATAAAAGAGAACAGCAAAACCAGAAGGAAACTCCCAGAAACAAAGGTCCACATACTACAAAATTTCAGCTGTCAGCATTTACTTCAGTTTCCTCTCTCTGTGCAAATCTTGAAGGAGGAGCAGACGGCACCATGGTCCCATCAGCACTGGTTTTTAGTCCAGAGACACTATAAATGTTTAGGAGCACATTCTGTACCCCAGCAGGGATGACTACCTTTTATCATTGGTCACAGCTATCCAGTGTCAACAGACACAGGGATCTACAATTTCTATCACTCCTACTGAAAAGTTCATCTTTACCTCCACACTCTAGTTCAAGGAACTGCATTTTAAACTGGACTGCTTCCAAAGATGCAACACCACTATGACCATACATTCAATCTGTTAGTAACTACTCTAAACTTTATTTGTGATAAATTTACTTGAAAGTTATTTGAAACACCTGTTTAAAGTTTTAATTTTATATTTAGTCCAAAATATTTCCTATTACTTCACAAATACTACTGCAAATAAGAAAAAGTACTTGCAAAAGATACTCATCTATCAGTTATTTTTGACATCTCTAGCTTACAAGGAAACACCCAATCAGATGTTTGACTATTGTGTCATTTAAAATGCATTACGACCAAACCCAACCCCAAAACATCAGTGCTTTTACTTGAAATAATTATTAACATGTACTGAGCAAATGAATTTACTCCTTATATTCATGGTGTTTTGTTTAGAAGCTAAAAATGCTATGCAATTTTTCATGAGAAATGGCTGGTTTTCTTTTTGCAAACCCCAAAGTGCTATGTCTTAGCTTTTGCAGGAACACTTGGTTTGTTCTAGAACTCACCTGAGGAGCTGGTGGCAGTCCTGTGTCTCCAAGCATTCTGTCAGAGCTGCTCTGTGACAGCAGTGATAATTCAGGAGTGACTTACATTCACGTTGGCTGAAAGGCAACACTCTACCCAGCAGCTCTGTAAGCCCTGCTTTATGGCAGGAAAGGCTTCCCTCACTGGACTGATTATGCATTAAGGGAGAATGTAAGTAAGTAGCAGAATACCTTCAGTAACATGTAACATCCTATTTTAGCACCAAAAGAGATATCCTGGCTACAGAATGCAAGCTTTGAATTTATAAGCAATAGGAATGAGGCATAATGAAAAGTGTTACAAGTACCAAAAGTATAGTAGGAACTTCAATTTTACATTTAAAAGCTTCGGTTTTAGGCAGAAAAATATGGTCTTATGTGTCATTTACCACTATGGGTAAACATGATATTTTTATAAATCATAATTATTTTCAAATTAACATCAAATTTGCTGTTTAAAACAGTCTGCATTAGAATAAAAGAGGATGAAATACATATGTTTTAGAGGAAGTCATAAAAGCATCACTAAAAAACCTTTCAAATCTTGTAAGACTGATCTACTAAAGAGATCTTTTAACTTCCCCCCTATACATACATATAGAAAACACAGAATTAAATACATATACACACAAATTGCTATCAATTTCTGTTCCAAAGTGGTAGAATACTCACTGGCTTTCTCCTTGTCATACTCGTACTATCAGACTAAAACCAAAAAATTAAAAAGAAAGAATCCAGTTTCAATCACGTCCTAAACAAGATTTTGTGAACATGAAGGAGGCAACTGTACAGTTCATAAAAGTTTTTAAGAATTGGTCACTATAAACTGGAGGTAGTTTTGAAATATGTTAGCTTGAATTAATTTATGAAATCAGAAGTAACACTAATCTACAAAAAGATTTTAAAAAATGAAATACTCTCCTGTTAGGAAGATTGTTTCTGAGTCACTGAATACATTCTTTTGAAAAAAAAAAAAATGTAGCTTTTTGTTTCTGGTTGCTCCCACTCACCTTTGCTGAGTAGGCCAAGACACATGCACTTGTTAATCTTGCTCACTGAAGGTGTGCTGATGCTTCTTGAAGTTGTGACAAGGACTGAATGTGACATCCCAGTCATTTCCAAGGTCTTTTTCTACTAAAAACAGTTTTTAGAACTTCCTGTAAAGCATTTTTAATTCTAAACTAGTGCTTCTGAAATGGTATTGTGCAGAAACTGCCCCTCAATTTATCTAAAGAGATATTTCCTCCTGAAAACCCAGATATCATTGATAATCCAGAGAGAAAAAGATTAGCATGAGCTCCTGCACTTTCAGTTTTAGCAGTATAAAATGTCCCTGGGTAACTTTTACACTGTATCACAGTCACATGGTCTCAATACATACCAGAAAAAACTTCTTTTGTAGATTTTAACCATAGCCATGGAAACAATTGAACATTACTAACACTTAAAATACAAAGATTTAAAAAAGCCCAAAGAAAAGTCCCTCTCAATGAAGTTGCTGGTAAACTGCCATTATTAAAAATACTAAGCCCATTTGTTTCCAGCTCCATTCTAAAAGTAATTAATGAATTTATTCTTGCAAATAAGCATTCCACAGCAATGGGGGAAATTAAAAATCTCTCCATATTTATAGTCTACTATAAATGAAATTAAATTATATACTATGTAACCCTGTAACCACTTTTAGCAAACTTCTCACTGTTATTCTAAATTGTGTGCAACAGGAAGAATAAAAAAAGAGATTCCTCATCTGCTTTTCTTGTTTTCCCTTCACAAAAAGTTAATAAAAATCACAAAATCATGATGGTTGGAAAAGAGCTCTTGAGTCCAACCATCAGCCCAACACTGCCAGGTCCACCACTGACCATGTCCCTAAGCACCAGATCCACGTGGTTTTGGAACACTTCCAGAGATGATGATTCCACCACCTCCCTGGGCAGCCTGTTCCAATCCTTGGCTGCAAAGAGGATTGGAGGTTCAGCCTCACCAGTGCCAAGTAAAGAGGAACAACCCCTTCCCTGGTCCTGCTGCCACTCTTTCTGATCCAAGCCATGATGCCCTTGGCCTTCTTGCTCACCTGGGCACAGCTGGCTCTTGTTCATCTACTCTTGATCAGCATCCCCAGGTCCTTTTCCACTGGGCAGCTTTCCAGCCACTCTGCCCCAGTCTGAAGCATGACATGGGATTGCTGTAACCCAAAGGCAGGACCCAGCACTTGGCCTCAGTCCATGGATCCAGCCTGTCCAGATCCCTCTGCAGAGCATTCCTGCCCTCCAGGAGATCAACTCTTCAGCTCAACCTGGTGTCATCTACAAACTGACTGAGGGTGCCCTCGATCCCTGTGTCCAAATCAGCCATAAAGATACTGAACAGGACTGGCCCCAACAGTGAGCCCTGCGGAGCACTGCTGGTGACCAGCCAGCAGCAAGATGTGACTCAGTCACCACCACTCTGTGCCCAGCTGTCCAGCCAGTTTTNCTTGAGTCCAACCATCAGCCCAACACTGCCAGGTCCACCACTGACCATGTCCCTAAGCACCAGATCCACGTGGTTTTGGAACACTTCCAGGGATGATGATTCCACCACCTCCCTGGGCAGCCTGTTCCAATCCTTGGCTGCAAAGAGGATTGGAGGTTCAGCCTCACCAGTGCCAAGTAAAGAGGAACAACCCCTTCCCTGGTCCTGCTNGAGAATGCTGTGAGAAACAGTGTCCAAGGCTTTGCTGAAATCCAGGTAGACCACATCCACAGCCTCTACCTCATCCACTAGGGAGGTCACCATTCATAGTAGAAGATCAGGTTGGTCAGGCAGAACCTGTCTTTCATAAAGCCATGCTGGCTGGGCCTGATCCCTGGTTGTCCTGCATGTGCTGTGTGATCAAGACAATCTGTTCCATAACCTTCCCTGGCACCAAGGTCAGGCTGACAGGCCTGTGGTTTTCTGGATCCTCCTTCTGGCCCTTCTGCTCAATGGGTGCCACACTGGCCAACCTCCAGTCATCTTGAGACCTCCCTGATTAGCCAGGATTGATGATGAATGGTGGAGAGCAGTTTGGGTGGATTCCATCTGACCCCAGGGACCTTTGAACACTCAAGTGTAGCAGGAGGTCACTGCTTCCTCCTGAATTACAGAGACCTCATTTTGTTCCTTGTCTCTGCCTTCCCAAGGATAGCTGGTCTGACTATTAAAGACTGAGGCAAAGAAGGCATCAAGTACCTCACTCAGCCTTTTTCCCATCCTTTGTGGCAATGCTTCCCCTCACATGCAATAAAGGATGGACATTCTCTCCTTGGCTCTCCTTTTGTTGCTGATGTATTTGTAAAAACACTTTTTGTTATCATTTCGGCAGTGGCCAAATTAATTTCTAGCTGGGGTTTCACTTTTCTAACCTTCCTGCATAACCTAACAACATCCTTGTAGTCCTCAAGAGCATCCTGCCTCTTCCTCCAAAGGTCTTTTTTTCCCTGAGTTCCAGGAACAGCTCCCTGCTCAACCAGGCCGGTCTTCTTCCCCACTGGCTCATCTTTCAGCACATGGGGACAGCCTGCTCCTCCATCTTTAAGATCCTTGAAGAATGTCCAGCCTTCCTGGATACCTTTTCATTCAGGGTTGTTTGAAATAAATTTTTTCTCAGTCCTAAAAGGCCAAGGTCTGGCCTCTGGGGCTCCTCAGCTTCCTCTACACCCTCCTCAGTGACTCCAAGGTGGCGCTCAGGGCTCTGGAGGTGATCCACCTGCTTCCTGGTGCTGCTGCTCTCTGCTGCTGCTGGAGTCCTGGGGGACAGGAAGCTGGCCATCCTGAAGTACAACCCTGCTCCTGTGGTTGATGAAGGCAGCGTGTCCTTAGCAGGTGCTGGGTCTGCTGCTGCAGCAGGGGTACCTGCAGCACCCTCTTCATTTAGCCTGCTGAGGAGCTGAATGTGGCCAAGCTGGTGTCTGGGCTGACTCCAGCACTGATGGAGAGCAAGAGCAGGGTCCAGCATGCTGACACAAAGTGTTTGCTGTGGTGGTGTCTTCCTCAGGCCCAGGCAAAACCACACTTCTCCTCAAGGCAGTGGATGCTGTGGATCTTGAGGCCAACAGGGATGGGGTAATTCATGTGGTGCAGGCCAGGCTAGCCAGGAAGATGTTGGTGAAGTTCAGGGACCAAGGGTTTGTGAAGTACACTGTGGTCCTGCCATCATCCCATCATAACAGGGGGTCCTGTTACCCGCCGGGACAGATCCAGAGTGGCTGCTGCTGGCCCACAGGACTCAGAGTACAGTTCCTGTGGTTATCACACAAGGGATGATGCTCTTTGGAGCTCCAGCTCACACAGAGCCCAGGCTGGTCAGGGAATGAAGTCCAACTAGAGTTTTGAGTGTGTGCATAGGAAGAAACCAACTGCCTTGGGAAAAGGATCGTGCTGGATACAAGGAAGGTGGCTGAGGAGTGGAGATGCCTTTCTGAAGGAGCACGGAGCAGGGCTGCTAGCTGTGCTGCAGGACTCTGAAGGGCGATGTGACTGCACTGGCAGACATTACAGGAGTGTCCAAACGTGCAGTGTGTTGTTGCATGGCGCCAAGTCCCAGGGTGACAGTGGTGAGATGTGGCTGCCACCTCCAATGGCAGGGGGATCACTGGCTACTGACAGTTAGTTTGACACCAGAGATGCAAGCACTGAGTTTCCCTGAATCTGTTAGATTTGCATGAGACTGAAGTTCTGTTCAACCTTACAAACACCTTAGTGAGAAGCTCTAGTCAGAGATGCTTGAAGTGCCACCACCGACCGTAACATTCTGATACGTATGCAATATGCCATAAGCTAATAAAGTATGTTTGGCTGGGAGTTCCCAGGGTGAAATCTGTTGCCAGCAATGGACCCACTGGGAAGAGCAGATGCCTAAAAAACTTAAATCAAATCCAAAGTGAAGTTTCGAAGGACATCCAAAGCTCCTGTATCGAAGCCGCAGATATCCAACATGCCTCTGTCATCCGGGTCTGCGATCGTAAAACCATGGGAGGTCATTCCACAAACAACCAGCTTAGCAGGAACACCCATTTTCTAGAGGAAGGAGAGCAAACAATATCAGAAAACACATCTAGAGTAAAACGTGAGCACATATGCAGTAACTTAAATATGCCAGAGGGCCAAATCTCGCTTGCATAAGCCACTGTCTGAAGAGCTGTACTGACAGAAATGAGGGCTGCCAGAATCAGAACTGCAGGATGCCTGTCAACACTGGAATGGCAGCTAACCTCAGCTAAGGAAACCAAATTAAAGACTTTTGGTATTCATTTCAACAGGGTGGAAACAATGTAATGATTGAAAGTCCATACACCCATACCTGACAAACATATTTTTGGTAGTTTAAAAAATAGTTTCTTAGAAGCATAAAGGATTGTTTGCTGAATAAATAAGGGTTTCCAATAGCAATGTGCTTGGAGAAGGTATTTTTCTCTGTTCTATTGTAAAGTTATGAAGCTGTACAGCTTAGAGCAGTCCCTTTAAAACACAATGGGCTTTCTTCACAAGATACTGTCACCTCATCCTCTTGACACTTGTCTTCATTACTTCATTGAAACTTTTTGATATCTACTGCAGACATCAAAGTTGAATTTAGCTCTGAGAGTCAAACAACATTCTGTAACAACTAATGAAATTTATTCCATCAATTATATATAGGATGTAGAAAGTCATGCAGTCCCTGAATAACAAAATTTCATGAACATTGGAGCACACCAAGCAGGGCAGGCTAATTACAAATCCTTTTAGCAATTCTGTGGTTTTAAATACACACAATTAGTGCAATAAGTGCACTAATTCTGCCTAACTGTAGGATTGATAAGGTTTTAACAATACATAATTATTTACTGAAGAAAGCTACAACCAGTCCAATCTCTAAAAGATTTTTAGAGCTGGTACTTACTTTGTACAGTATTTATTAATCATAAACAGTCAGAAGCATATTTACCTCTCTGTACTCTCTAAGGGCCACTGCAGGAGGAGTATTCCCAGCAAAGGTCTCGTTATCAGTAAATACAATGAAGACATCAGCAGCTGTCTGAGTTTTTTGAGCCCATATCATTGGAAGGGAACAATCAGTGGTACCCACTGGAATCTTATCGAGAAAAACAAAAATATACATGGAACACATTAATACAAAAATTAACAAATTCTGTAAAAATTTTGTAAAAATGTAAAATGTAAATTTTTTTTCTGAAAAAAATACATATACATGGAACACATTAATACAGAAATCAACAAACCATGGAAAAATTACTTTTGATGTAAGCTTCATGTCTTACAATGTGTTACTACACAAAGAGGCTTTTTTGTTAAACTTGTTCATTTTATCTCAGTTTGTCCAGGGCTTTTTTTTTTGTTTGAATTCAAGCTAACTCATTGTGACCTAGCACTGACATTCTAAATTGCAATGTTTAATATCCAGCAAATGAAATAATGACATTTGCAGGGCTTTCTTTAAATAAAATGCACCCAAAAAAATCCAGTCTTGTACTAGAGCTACACAGATTAAACAAGGTAGTAGAATTGATTACAAAGAAAATACAATGTAACTGCTGAGACTTTTTTTTTTACATACTTCATACATTTTCACTAAAACTTGAGGTAAGGTCATGTCAGCTGTCACTGGACACGGGACCATTTCATGTGAAAAGGCAACAATTTGGGAATCCTTCTCAGTCCGTGCTACAACCTGAGAAAAAGTGAGAAAAGAGTGAAAATAATTCAGTTATATTACTCTGAATTTTTAATGTCTGAACTGAGCCATTCCCTACCAACAGACACATAAATACAAATGCTTTTGTATTTAAGTCATCATGGCTGCTCATAAACAGTAATGGTTCACTCTACACTTCAAATATTCTGTAATATTACTGCAAATAAACACTGCAAAAAGAGCTGAACAACTGCTCTAATTACTGTAACTAAAGATACTTTCATTTTTCTTCCCTCCCCTCTGACATTAAACCTTGACCATTTTTAAGGGCCAACAAAAGTTCAACTCCTCTGCAATAAAAGAATATAACACAAGAAGCTTTAGAATACTAAACTGAGGGGAAAGTGATTGTGAATAAAGGCCACATCAATAACTCAAATAAACATAAGAATTATCCCAGTATCTCTTAATCTAATCTGTATTTTTCTGTGAATGCTTCTGAAAAAAATATAATGCATAGTATAAAGTTATCATTTTTTACTTACAGTAAGTTTTATTACGGCTAAGATAAGTGAAAAACCTGCCCTGACCACTTGGATTTACAACAGAAATCACCCTATTCACACTGATGTTTCTGAATAGGGTTGCTAGTAGCTTTCAGCAATGAGGCACAAGGTCACACCTTCTGTACTCAAAAAATATTATATATAAGTTTCCTCTTGATTTCTAACCAGCTTTAGAGCACTTTTCTATCAAAAAAGCAATTCAAGCTGAAAACAGTTATAAATAAAAGAAATTGAAAGCCTCACCATAGACATTACTGCTGCAACTGTGCTGGCATTGAGCACACTGCCCAAAACCTTTTGTGTCATTGATGCACTAACATCAACTGCAATTACAATGCGTTTTCCTGTTGGTTCCACTGTCTGAAAGAATAAAGACAAAAATATAATAGGTACACATAATTTATATATTAATTTCTTCTTCTGCTTTCACTCCTTAAGTGGGAATTTTTTCCTCTTTCTGGGTAACATCAGGACAATGCTGTTGCCAAAGTTTCAGAATTGTTACCCACCCCAGGAACTGTTCTTGATAAGCTTTCAGAAAACACAGAACTCTTAAAAAGCTTAACAAATTGGAGAACTATAATTACCTTGAAAGCTTTGTAAAATGAGGCATCTAAAGCTTCTAAAATGTCTTCATCAGGCCGCCACCAAAGCTTCCCTCTGTTTCCATGTCCAGCTTTATAGGTTTCTAATGCAACCAAAATATGGAAGGGATGTATTCTACCCTACAGGCAGAAATCAAAAATAAGGACATGAAAATTTAACTTCCTTAAAAAAAGTAAAAAACTAAATGTGAAAATAAGTTCCTACTATAAAGAAACCTCAGGTTTAGTATATGGTTACTTTAAATTTGTTAAATCTAAAAAGAGTTCATGCAGTCTTTACACAGCTGTTGGATGAACTGATACTTGTGGGTTACTGATAATGGACCTCACTCCCACTCAAGAATCCTCTAATTAAAACCAAATGGGATGGCATCAGCAGAACTCAGGTAAAATTTTGCAGCTCTATGATTGTCCAGTGCTATTTTCCATCACAGGCTTACAGTAAAAGAAAGTCCCTGCCCAGCTGAAAAGAAAGGAGCTGAGCAAGGAAAAGAACCAACTTAAAACTAGCTTTATATAAGATACACTAACACTGGACCAGAAACTATTTTTGGAACATAGCATTCATTGTTTTAATGCTATAAAAAACTCCAAACAATTTTTTTTTTTTTTGCTTTCCATATATAAACTTAACTTATATAACCTTATCAACATTTTGGTATCTTTATCCAAAAGGGGTGTTTCAGTCCTCAATCACTGCCAGCATTAAAATTCAGTGAATCTGAATGCCTGTCCACTGCTTATCTTCCACAAGGTATTGCACCATGATCTTTGCTCTTCCCTCTCCAGGAAGGAACCAGAGAAAAGGAATTGCAGTAGGATGGGGAAAAAAGGACTTTTGTTGTTGTGCTAAATTCAGCTCTGGTGCTGGAGAATTTAAGTCCTGACTTTCATCTTCCCAGCTCACAAAACTGCTGCTCAAGACACTTGTCCTCTCTACCTTTGACTAAAACCCTGAAAATTTTATTCTCTCTTTGGGGAACCCTCTTTTCCTTCTTACTTTCCTGCCACTTTGATGGACAATAAAGCAATTAGAAAAGAGGGAAGTCTCCTTGCCCATCCTGTTTTTCCCCTCAGCTGCTGTGCTATTTTCTTAACTCACTTAAAAATTACAAGACAGAAGAAATTGATGAACCCAACTAGCAAAGCTTGCCACAGCCCTCATTTAAGAAAAGATCCAATAGCTGCCAACATACTTATTTTATCAGAATGTTTCAGAAAGCATGTGGGGAATCAAATGAGAAATTATAAACAGCAGTTTTAAAACAAAGTTGCAGGCATTAAACTGCAGTTTTTAAACAGAATAAACTAAAATTTAAAATTAAAATCCACAAAGACTGGCACTGATTATAAAGTTCTTACCTTTTTTAGCAGTTTCTCATTTCTCAGTTTTTCACATACTATTGCCACTTCTGAACCTCGTGGTTCAAGCACTGAATTTGCTGCCAGCTTCCCTAAATTTCTCAACAAAACAGAAATAGGCATCTCCTTGAGTAATGCCTTCCAAACCTATGATGAAAGAGAAGGGAAACACAGAAAGATGAGATTCTCAAAGCACAAGAACTGTTATCTGTACATTGAATAAGTGTATTTTAAAATAAATGTACAAATTATATTAAGGTCCTAATTATTTTAACTATTTGGGTAAACAACTTGAAAAACAGCAAAAGGGCTATTTTTAAAGAAATCTAAGCTTAAGACTCTGAACAGCACTACTCTATGGAGAATTCATACTTCCATGGAGAATTCAGCTAAGGAAGTTTACCTACCTCTTTAGATTTCAGATGGTTTGTCAGGAGATGCTCTCTAACTAGACCATATTCCTCTATCAAATGAATAACTTCCAATTCATCTTTTGTGCGTTTTACTTTCTCCACAGCCTCCAGATACTTCAAGAGTTTTTCAGTCTCAGCAGAAACTGCTTTCTCTTTATAAGCTTCTTGGACATCTTTCCACCCCTTGGTAATATACTTAGTGACTATAGCAATTCCTGATGAAAAAGAAAACCATTTCTCAAGCAGGATTACCATCTGTACACTGGCATTTATCATTCTAGCATGCAAATGAATTAGCACGTTTCATTCTCAGACCTGCCTATCTTAAAAGGTCAGCCACACACAATTCAGAGCAATACTTTTAATTACTCATCTCCTTACAAGTAAGGAGCTTCATGTATTTGCTACATTGCTTAGAGATGCTGTGGATGCCCCATCCCTCAAAGTGTTCAAGGCCAGGCTGGATGGAGCTCTGAGCAGCCTGGTCTAGTGGAATGTGTCCCTGCCCATGGCAGGGGGGCTGGAACTGGATCATCTTTATGGTCCCTCCCAATCCAAACCATTCTATTATTTTAAGATTTGAAGTCAACAGATCTTCCCACATAACAAAAAAGTGTTATTTCATCATTTGTAAGCAAATAGGAACAAAATGAGGGAGTTGTGTTATTTTATCTTCTCTTGGCATATGGAAGAAAAGAAGGAACAAACCTTGTTTACCTTGAAGATAAACAGGTCTGGTTTTGGTATGATCACCCACATTTTTAAGATGCAATTTACAGGATATCCTCACGAAGAATTAATCTACAACGGCACTTGGGTTTCCAAAATACTTCCACAGTAAATATAAAAGGTTTAAAACAAAGTATTTTCAGGTAAATAAAAATTTATTACCTTCACTGGCAGGTTTTAGGTGGGACAACCTCAGAAGATCTTTATGAGACCAACCACTTCTTTGCTTATATTTTGTAACTGCTAAAGCAAGAGCCATGCCATTCTTTCCATTGTACCAATCTGCAACAGCTTTCCTCAGAGCACGGCCCCATATGCCACATTTCATGCCCTCCTTCAGATCTTTTTTAAACTGGATGAAAGTAAAGAGATGGGTTGGTATGCAACACACCTCGGGGACAGCTTTAAACGCCGCTTGTTTTGTTTTGGCATCAGAACACTGCGAGCAAACTGCGAGGGCAAAGAGCAGGGGCTCCTGCTTCGCCGCTCTGCCCTCTTGACTAAATGCTTTTATTTCTTCAACAACTTCACATCCTCTGCCCTCTTCAATCAGTCTTAGCAAAGCTTCTGCGTTCTCAAAGCCCAGCTTCTGCTCCTTGACGTGGTAAGTGCTGCCCTCGGAGCCGAAGCACAGGAAGTGCTGCAGCCGGGTGCTGTCGGTGATGTGCCAGCCATCAGCGCTGGCACAGCCGGGCTCCGGCGCCTCGCTCAGGGGCTGCGCTCGGCTCTCCTCTGCCTCCATCCTTTACACGTCCAGGGCTCTGCTGCAAGAACAACACGTTTTACTAACAACTACGGTTGACAACTCTTTTAGCAAAGTAAATACATGTTGTCTGTAAGCTTGTAATCTTAAGTTTTCTTTCATTAATTTAAGCACAGCGTGCTCCAAGTGTATGATAATGCACAACATTTAGAGGAAAAGAAACAAAAAACTCTCTGAGTTATAATAGCAACTAACTTATTTCTTTAAAACCAACTCAGAAACTACTTAACCCCAATAAGTGGCAGACAAAAACCATCTGGTGTTACAGCTTTTTGGCACTAATATATTACATTGCTTTCTTAGGTAGGTTTTTATATTGCAGACTAAATGGCTCAAAATTCAGATCTTGCCCTGCTCTATTTTGCTTAAGAATTGCTAATATCGACCAACTGAAGAAAAACGAGGCTAAAATGAACAACTAAGATATGGAAAAACTGTTTAGCTGGAAGACTTTGTGGGAGTTTATATATGATAGGTTTCAGTGAAGCTTAGACAACAGCTTTTTAACAACTGAGTAGGTCAAGAACAAATTATCTTTGCTACAGGCTCAAATACTCTGCTGCTCCAAGTGAGATCCAAGAAAACAGGGACATTACAGATTCTGTACTGCTTTACATTTGAAGGTAAGAAGCAAAAATCAGCACAAAAATTCACAATCATTAAGGTCTTTCTATTTATACACTGCTGAGCTGCAAGAGAACTGTAATATTTGTAGGGCAACACCACTGCTCTTACTTGGAGAACATCCAGTGCAGTAAAATTCAAGCCATGACATTTAAAATGAAGCAAATGCAGGTGAAATGAAATTAGGAGGGTAAGGGTAAGAAAATTCCTCATCACTGCTACCTCCAAAACATTTATAGCACAATGATAAATTTAGTTGACTCAGTCCTCACCAAACAATAAAATTACACTAAATAGCAAGAGCTCCTACTGAAAACCAAAAAGACAGAACCAATAATCCACTCCATCAAACTGCATATAAATCTTGAAATTCAGGGACTAAAGTCTGAGCCCATACAAATGACATTTCAAGGATTTTCAATTTTCAAGAATTGCAGGTATCTACTTTTGACTTTTTTTGCTTGTTCAGATAGTGAAGATAAATAAAACCACTTTGCTCCATTTACCAGGATAAGCTAGCACAAACAAATGTCACTAATGTACACAGAGGGTTTCCCCCCCTCCCAGTTTTGGTAAGTAACACTGATTTACAAACAACTTCCCTACCTCTTTGGCAGAGAATTTCCCTTTTTCTGCAAGCAACTAGAAATGTACCTTTCCTCTGATTTTGCATATCTGCACCCAGAATTAAACAGCAATCATCAGTGCTCCCATTACATTCTACAAACTGATAAAATCATAAAAATAGAAGCCATATGCTGACACCTTGTTTAAGAAAGCAGGTTTCATTGAAAATTAACTAAGAAATATCTTTCACTCTATTACTTAGAGCATCAGTGCCCAGCTAAAAGTATATATTCTAACCATGTTTCCTGCCAAACCTATTTAAATACACATCATGGTTGAACTGACTTTTTCCCTGACATCTGAAGCATGAAAATACACTGAAAATAACAAGGGTGGTATTCCTCATGCATGAATACCAGATCAGGACTTTTTCAAGTCTAAATACTTTTTTTTTCAATACAGTTCCATTAGCTCATTTCATTACACAGTCAATAATGTTTCATAATAAACACAGAAAACCCAATCAAAAAATCCTGAAATCACAGTAAGTATCCATTTGGTTATCAGAAAAAAAAATGGTACATGAAAGATACTGAGAAACACCATTATCTTGAAGGAAAAATAAGAATGGGAAGCATAAAGGACCACCCATGGACAAGAAGATCTCCATGCATATTAAAATACTGAGAATGATTTCTTGCTGTAGCTTTCATAGAGGGAAAACTGTAGAGGGAAAACTCTTATGGATATTAACAATGGATAATTTTTATGTTTACTTTTGTATGGATGAGGCTATTCATGGACTCACAACACTGGAAAAGAGGCATATACCTGCATCCATATGCTTCTGACACAAACGCATAATAGGAAAGACTACTGCAAATAGTTTTTCTGACACTTAGCTCCTTAATTTGCTTTCTTAGGAATATGCTATAAGCTACAAACCCAGATTCTGTTACAATTTCCGAAAACCGTCTATGGCAAATTGTAAATTCTTAAAAATAAATCCGTATTTTAAAAATTACTTTTGAAATCCACAATAGCTGATGCAAACCACCAATCTCACTACTGAACAGTCACAGCAAAAGTATCAGATTTACACTTCACCAGTAGCTACTGGAAAAGCACTTATTCACAACTGAGCTGCTCAAGTAATTTTGGCCATTTCTAACCCTGTATTACATCCCAGCCTCACAAGTTCCCAAATCGATTCCCTCCCTTGAACCCATCCCTCTCCTCTGCCCAGACCCTCAAGCTTATTTTTTCATTTAACACCTGTACAACAGAGACATCTTTCACCCTAACAGGTGGATAAATGCAAATGCTCACTTAATATATGCTCTACTCTAAGCCTACTCTTCACCTGCTGAGCTGCAGCAGGGAATCTGAATTTAAAACACTTGTGGAGGATTTATCAACAATATTCTGGCTCCACAAGCACTTTCAATTTCTGAACTACAGGAATGCAAACAGCAATTCTTAAAAGTCCCAAACTAGGAGTTTTATAACAAAAATTGCTAAACTAAACTCCATGGCTGTTCACTATTATTAATGAAAGAGAAAACCCACCATATTTCAACCACCGTATAAATTAATAAGTAAAATATGACTTTGCTCTGAAACAGTCTATACACCAGTTACATGTCTACTAGTAAGTCAATATTTTTATGTTGCTGTACCACAGCATGATTCAATTCTTTAAGTTGACATTTGTTAATTTGGATGACTTTTCCAACTTGCCCTAGCTTTCCTAAGAAATAAAATGTCTGACAAGTTTCATGGATGGATAAAAAAACCCACATAAAGTATAAAGCTTTAACAGAACTACAGATTCTAATTTAAGTTCTTAAGTTTAACTGCTACATTAACAACTAATTGAACTTTGTAGTGAAATCCCATGGAATGAAACTTTGAAAAAGTCAGATCTTTTATGACAAGAAAAAGCATTAATGTTTTAAAGACAACATTTCAAATTGCCTTTGAATACTTCAAAACCATATGCACTTAAATCGACGAGGAACTGCATTGCCCTTCTCTGCCCTCTATATTCTGTATAAGCATTAACCTGAAGACTATAAGGAACGTCTTCTAGTTAATTGAGCAGAGAGACCACAACCATCTCATTGAGCTACAGCTGTAACAAAACAGGCTTGTGCTACAGCTCTGACAACATAGTTCTCATACTTCAGAAAATAAGCACCTCTGTGTCAACTGGGATGCCAGAGAACACTTTCCAAACCACCAGTGGAGTGGTGGACGACAGCAGCACAGCAGATATCCCATTATACGAACCACATACCAGCCCACGCATTTCTGCTGCAGAATTTACAAAAGCCTGTCTACTTTAAAAAAATGTCCTGACTGGGGGGCAAAGGCAGCTTAGCTGACGTAGCACAGAATTAGGAGATAGAAGCACCTAAAGCGGATACCCGAAGAGCTGCGACCACAGCTGTCAGTCTCCATAAAGACGATAAACACGCGTGACGGGGCAGACGCGTAACGCCACAGATCCGCCCGGGAACGCCCCGCGGGCCCCTCACGCCCCGCTGCTCTCCGGAGCTGCTCCCCTG
>VXBC01000601.1:771702-796982 GCA_013399945.1 Ploceus nigricollis | reverse complement strand
CTGGCCCGGCCCGGCCCGGCCGCCTGCGGGCAGCGGGGAGCCCGGCCCCAGCGCGGCCTGTGCGGCCCGGCCCGGCCCTCGCCCCAGCACCTGTTGCTCTGCTGCGGGACGGCAAGGCAGGAACGTGCCGCGTAGAGTCACAGCGTCCTTTAGGTGGGAAGAGGCATCTCAGGTCATCTAGTCCAGCCTATGACCCAACACCACCTTGTCAGCCAGACCGTGGTACTGAGTGCCGTGTCCAGGCTTTCCTTAAACACCTCCAGGGACGGTGACTCCATCACTTCCCTGGGCAGCCCATTCTAATGTCTCATCAACCCTTTGAAAAAATTCCTCCGAATGACCAATCTAAACTTCCCTGGGAAGGTGTTCGGGTTACAGAGCCCCAGGAGTGAGGACCTTTGGAGAAAGGGCTGTGCCTAGGCTGAGCTGTGGGGCTTGGCAGTGGCTAGGTAGCCTGCAAGTGGCTGCCTGGCCTTCCAGAATGTTAAATTTTGTGTTGAATTGCGTTTAAAATCTTTGGTGAAACTGTGAATATATGGTTATTACAGCAGCCAGGTTATTCTCAGCCAAAGAACTAAAATGATTTTACTCCATGTTTCATTGATTCATAGTTTGTCGTGTCTTTTTCTCAGAAACGAAGTCCAGACACGCTTCTTTTATGTTTTTATTTAGCTAATAAATGAAACTTCCACATACTAAACCTTTTGGGCTCTGTATTATGGAAATATCTTGCTTGAGTGTACAGCATTTTTGGTCTACTAGCATAGGTCTTTGTCTGGAGACAGATGTTTAAAGTTCTGCTTTGGGCTTGCTGATAATGCCTTTATAAAGAGTATTGTTTTCAGTTAAGCAAAGGACATGAAGTGATCAGAGATATTTAAGCTCCTCTGCTTCTTTTTTAAATGTAACTCTGTTGTAAAGACAGTATCACCGTACACAGGTTCAGAAATTCGTGAAATAATTTCTCTGTGCCTGTCTTGTTTGGGTTTTTTTAATCAAGGTCCGTTAAAGCCCACAGAGAGATTTTTCCATAACAGGGATATACTAGTTGTAAATATTACATCATGTCTTTGAGTTTTCTTTCATAAGTCTGTCTTTACTGGCTGTGTCCCTTTTTAAATGAGTTAGTTGAAGAAACCTGTATTTTCTCCTTATTTCAGGCTGTAGAGGAGCACAAGTTGAAGAAATATGGAGTTTGGAGCCAGAGAACTTTGAAAAATTGAAGTAAGGCACATGGTTTTTATTCATGTTTGTCTGAAGTCCCTGAAAGAATGTATACTAAACTCAGATGTATGTTTGGTGGATCTTTTTTTTGGGGCAAACAAACAAAAAATTTTTTTCCTTCAATTTCTACAGAAGTTCAGTAGTATTTTGATTTAATGGAATACCTGGCAGTTAAATTGCTTTTTATTAATGCTTTGGTACTTAATCTAGCTTAATCAGGTTTTGAAAGAAATGCTGATAGTAGCTAGAATGTGGAAGTAGACTTCTAATGATTTTTCCATTAGCTGGCCTTACAGCTCTTAACAAATTCTTAGGCAAATTTCTGTTCCTTGCTTTATCTCCCTCCTTCCTCACATCCCATGATGTTGCTTCTGTTGTCTTAAATTATTTTCCAGTATTTAGATACCTTTGTAACTCATTTTTCCTGCAGAACCACTTCCATATGGATGTGAAGGCAAATAGGCTTTTTATAACTGATAATGACTGGTGTCATGTGGAACAATTTTGCCCTCATTAAGGAACATTAATTCTTCTAATGTTTTGTCCATGTGTAAACATGTTATCTGTGTTTACATACAGGATTTTAAGAGAAAAATATCATTTAACCTGGACCATACTCTTGTATCTTGTGCAAATATCCCATACTTGTTGGATTAATCTTTCAAAAGATGCAGGAATTGGTACAGAGGATGTACTTTTAGAATTCTTGACCAAAGATATTGGACAAGCAACACCTGAATGGCAGAAATGTGGCCTAGGAATTGGTTTATTTGCTGTCTACACCATCAGAACATTTACCTGTTTGTTCATATAGTGACAGATTTGCATATTCTGGGAGATGTGTGTCTTTCTAGTCCTGAGGGATGGCCAGCTTCCATCCTCCCTTCCCATTTACACCTGCAATATTTTACACAATGTATAAACACGGGGAGTGAAAGAATATAGAAGCATTTTTGTTTTCTAAACAGCAGATACGTAGGCACACAGTGTGTGGTGATTGGGAGTGAGGCTGTGGCTGAGCCTCATCCCCATGGGCACAGCTGTGAGAAGCAGGTGAGCAGCATTGACAGCAATGAGCCATGGAGTGCCCAGGTGCACTGACCAACCACCAAAGGGAACAGAGGGCACACAGGTGCAATGCATCAACATGAGGGGTATAAAAGGTTGGGCTGAAGGACAAGAAGGGCAGAGGCTTGAGGTGGGATGGTGTTGCTGTGTATGGGTTGAAGCTTTCTGAAGCTGTATGATGATACTCTGTGTACCGTGGCCGTCTCAGCTCTGACACGTGCTGCAGCACAGGTCCACTGAGAGAATTAGAGAAAATGCATCTCAGATTTCTGGTCAGAGCTTAGGAAAAGTTTCTTATGCAGTATGGGTATATGTTTGTCTTTTGTAGAGAAACCATTTGTGACCTCTTTTTGGTGATGACCTTAGATTTAAGTTGATGAATAAGTTTTTGTCTTATTGTAACTGAAGATTTTTTAAGACCTATTTTCTTTTCCGATAAATTTTTGTGTTCTGGGAATACTAAATACAGTGCAATGTGTAGTAAAAGCTGTTTACTCTTCAAGACATGCAGTCTGAAAGCCAAGACACATTTTTATTAGAAGAGACAGCTGGGTTTTTCTTACTTGTTGGTGAGATAACTCAAAGCATGAAGTTTTGGAGGAGCTTCTCTTTGGGTATTTCATCTGTGTGTAGAAAGATTACCAAAACTTTTGTTCCTGCTCTTGTATATGACTGATAAATGCTTTGATAGCTGTTTATCACTAACCAATTTGAGTGAGAGTTCTGCAACTATAAAAGTTGCAGTAACCAGGAAAACTGGTCCTGACTTTTGAAAATTAGTGGCTAAATGCTAATTCAGAGTGGGATTGTTTAGCACTTACAGGAAGAAGCTGGAATTATCTTCTGCCTAATTAAAAGAGCACATCTGAAAATTTCAGTGCAAGTTCCTGATATTTAGAAAGAATTAACAGAATTACCATGCCACCATACAGCTAAACTACAGAACACATAATTTTAATGTTTTTTATCATCGCTCGTGACCTTTTTCCTATAAATTTTGTTTTTCAGGCCAGTACACGGGCTGATTTTTCTCTTCAAGTGGCAGCCTGGAGAGGAGCCAGCAGGTTCTGTTGTCCAGGATTCCAGACTGGACACAATATTTTTTGCTAAGCAGGTATGAGAAATTCAGTAGTTGTTTTAGATATATCATGACACATAGCTTTTAATACCAAAAAAAAGGCTATTTTTTTGTTAATATGTACACAGAAATCAATGTTTTGCAAGGTAAAGTAGCTTCAACAATTTCGGAGAGTAGGAGCTGAGTATTGACAAAGCAAATCAGTTTGATCTGTCAAGTCAGACAAAAATTGCAGCTATGGAAGAAAAAAGCCCTTATTTATCTGTCAGCCCTCACCCATAAAGTAACTCAGTCTTCTGTGCAGTAGAAGTGACTTGGTAAATGTTCTCAGCAGGATGAGCCAATTACTTCTTTTGAAACCACTTTCAACAACTTGTTGGAAGAAATTTATTTTGGTCCTGTTTTTATTTCTTATTTTTCTCAAATACCGTGAAGCTGGGGCAGTATATGTAGGATAATGCTTTCCTTTAAGGGTTTGCCTGCCATTTTGGCATGCAAGTTTTAAGTATTCAAATCAAAAAGGTGAATTTAAATTAGAAATAACAGGAAAACTGTTTTAACTGATGTAATCCATTGTGTTTTATTAAATACAGAGTAGTACTGAAATTTTGTCTTAGTTAGCAGACTGCTGTGTGTGTTGTTTGCAAGCAAGAAAATCAAGAGAAAGTGATCAGAATGAAAGTAGGAGTATTTAATATGGGTGTTAATTACAAAACATTGATATCAAAGGGCAAATTATTAGGATTTCTGTGAAGACTGTTACATAGTCTAGTTGTTGGGGTGTTTAGGGTGGGGGTTTTGGGGCCTTTTTGTTTTTTTTATGGTTGGGTTTTTTCTTATTTCCCACCACAAATGCAGAAGTGCTTTGAATGTAAATTTCAGGATATGAAAAAATCTCCACACGCTTCCAGGTAAAAGTATAGCAATATGGAAAACAATGGAAATAGCCATCCTGGCCACTCTGTACCTGCACTTCAGTTTTATTCCTTTTGTAATTGCCTTCCTGTTTCATGCTGTTGTGGATCAGCTTTTTTAATGCTGATTCTCTTTATTCTTTCCCTGCTGTAGCTCTTGAGTCCTGCCAAGCACTGCCCACCATTTTTATGATGCAGTGTTCAGTAGCAGTTTGCTAATTGTCTTTATAGTTTGATAGCTCTCATAGACACTGGTTTAGATTGTGATTTCTACCTAACCAAACATATTGTTAGTAGCTGTGGGCTGTAGCTAAAGAACAGCCATGAGGCAAAGAAGTCAGAGAAAATCCTTGATGTAACTTTCAAAAGGTAGTTACATGGTGGAAGGAAATTACTCTGATTGGAATCTAGAGAGGGATTTTTTTTTTTGAGGATGTTGGTTTTTATTTTCAAGTGAAGGTAAATCTTCCCTCACTCAAGGGATTTCATCTTGTTTCCTGTGAGTAGCTGAGGTTGTCCTAGAATTGCTGTTCTTGTGAATGCTGAAAAGTTTCAAAGCATTTGTATGCTTGCTCCACTTCTTTTGCCTTTTCCACCCCCTTCCCTTTTTTGAAGCTTGACACTGTTTAAAGGCAATAGCTAAGAGGAGCTTTCTTGAGCTTTAAGATGAGATTGCAGAATGTGTATCACAAAATTTGGATAATGTTAGATTTGATAATGTGCCCCACAAAATTAAAGGCTAACAATGAAAAGTCTTCTTTATTTTATACTTTTTTTGAAACACTCATATTTTCATGTGCTCTTAGGCTGAAACCTCCTTTTTCATTGTCCCTTTCCTTTACCTCCTGCCTTTAAATAGGAGTGCTGGAGTGACTCTTAAATTTATCATGGAAAGCAATTTCTAGAAATGTTGACTCTTAAAATAGTACTGCCTGGTTATACCACTTGATGGCGTGGAATAGATGTTTCACAAGTCATTTGCAGAAAGTTTAGAATTAGTGTCTTTTCCATTTTTTAGTGTTATCTGTCAGTCAAGTACAGTGGCTTTGCAAAATTAAAATATTCCTTGAAGACATATATATGCTTGTGTTTCATATCAGTTCAGTTGTGCCTGGACTGAGCTATTGTGACCAAACAACTAGAAACAGGTACAGAGAAATTATTATTGAAAGTCAACAGAAAGAAACTGCTTTGGATATTTTGGAGGAATCTGTTTAAAACCAGTTTAGCTCTGGTTACTTTCATACTGAAGAAAGCCTGGGTTAGAGATCCAACTTGACAAGCAATGTTTTGAGGACTTAGTGTTTTCTTGAGCAAGCCTCTGATCTTATGATTTGCTGCTGATGAAAGCAGGGTGCCGTGAACTTCTGTTAGCCAGTGAAGCTCATCCCCCAGCAGTTTTCTGTGCGTAGTATCTGAGCTGGTCTCTGCTGTTCTATGAGATGGGTCTGTTCAGTGAGTCTGTACAGGATAAAACTGGTAACAGGTAAGTGAGAGAACAGGGGGTTCTTTGCGGTAGTGCTGAAGTTACTGCACTTCTCAAAACCACAGTCTGAATCCTTCTGAGTCACCCAGGAGCACAAAGCAAGATGAGCATTAGTATTGAATATTTGTATTATGAAAGAGCAAGTCCTCCCAGCCATCGTGCAACTGGGTTCATGTGTATTTTTTATTTCCTCTGTATGTTTTAAGCCAAATTTTATGCTCACTTTGAGGGTCTTTCCAGAAGACCTTTTTCTTCGTTACGAAAGTGATGATGTAAAATTACATTAGGTTCATTTGTAGGCTGGAATCCCAGAACAAATAGATTGGTTAGGGCAATTTTTATGACATTTAAGGTTATTGATCTGTTGATCTATATCTTCAAAACCATCATGACGCTGGAGCCTGAAAAATCTCAACACATCTTTGCCTCTCTTTCCTTTCTCACACATTTTCTTCTTTTTAATGTTCCCATCTAAAGACATTTGGTACAATTGACGTTACTGCAGACATGTTTTCAAGTGTCTTCCTGAATCCTGTGTGAGCAAGACAAGGCTAGTGTTAATATATAACAAGAGTTGAGTAGAGGAGATAAACTTTGTTTCTGTTTAACTTTATTATGTGTTCAAGCTTAAAAATTGTTTCTTTGTGGGGAACTTTATTTAGAGGTAAAAGGCGAAAGCTCTCAAACTGTCTAGTAAAACATCTTTAAAATTGCACTAGAAGACACAGTTTTGGTAAGAAGCTTGTGCATGCTCACATTTTCCTCATTTCTACTTCCATAGTGATGATGTAGTTGAATTCCAAATGGCAACTAGATCTTGTTCCAAGTTAAATCACAACTGTGTTGGGGGGTTGAATTTTGAAGTCTGTCTTGTATGCATGCATATTAAAGGAGTGTTTTTTAATGGTCACTTTTATGTGCACTCATGTTAAATTTGGCCTCCCTGTTATGTCTAGGTATGATTTGGTCCTCTAGTTGAGGCCACAGAACTCTGGATGATCTTACATACCCTTTGAGCTAGGATACATAGGCACAATGAGGTGAGTTAAGGATACAGTTTCAGCCTTAACTCAGAATTTCCTGATTTCTGTGTTGCTTCAGTGGGCCCTTGCTGTTGTTTTCACACAAAATTGATACATGATTACACCTGCTCAATGTATTAAGCTCCCTGCCACAGTCTTTGGAGGAGCTGCATTCTCTGCTGAGCACTGCAGAAGTCTCTGGACAAAAAAGAATGCCATTGTTGCACACCTGAAACGACTTCTTTTGAGTTTAATAAATGCTTCAGCTTTTAGTATGGAACTGTTGGTATCCTGCCTTTCTTAGATGCCATGTATTTATTTTATTTTGCATTGTCATGACAGAACATTAATTAATTGGGAATACCTTCAGAAGGAGTATCTCATAAATGATACTGTTAATAACAAAACATTGGTCTCTGGTTATGTTTATGGCACTAACGGAAGCATGTGTATTTTTTTACATTTCCAGTACTTAATTGATTTCAAACTCAAATGACCCTTTCAAGATTTGGTAACATTAAGATAGACCAGATATCTGTGTTAAAGCTAAGTTTGGGATAACAGGTAACTTAAAAGGAGTGCAACTTCAAAGCATTAAACAAATCAGAAAGAGATTTTCATTAACTGAATAGAGCTGTAGAAAGATTATATCTTTACTCCAACAAAAGTCAAATGGAAAAAATTATATTGGGTTTCTAAACAAGACTAAATTATGGAACTTTGTGCTAATGCTGAATTTTTCATGTTGAGCTCTGTAAAACCAACTGTTCTGTAATGTTGGGATGTTTAGTAAGTGAATTCCAGGAATTTGCTGGTTATACTACCAATTGCAGCACAGGCTTGTCCACAGCTTTTTTGAAAAGCAAAATACATAATCCATCAGGTAGATGTGACTCAAGAATTTAAAGTGCTTCTGCCTAAAGTTGATCCAGAAGGTTGGATTTGATCCCTAGAGAAAGGTGCATGCTTAGGAAGTAATGCATCTTACTTAGAGAGTAGCCTAATCAAGTGGGTCCTTGGTTTGTTTTAAGCTGAGTTTCACTTGGGGATAGGTCAATCTTCTCTTTATACATTTCTCTGTATGTATGATACAGTTTTCTTTTAAGTATTGTAAAATACACCTTGAACTTTTGCCTACAACATCTTTTAACGATGGGTGTCTGCTTTAAGTTGGAGTCTTGCATATTGATCAATCTAATACCTCACCAAGACTTCCTGGACGGAAATATCCAGGCAAATGTTGGTATTTCTGGACAAATACAGAAATTCCTCTTAATCCTTAAGTCCAAATAAAAATCTTTTGGGAACAACTTGCATTTATTATCATGTTACCTAAATGCAATGAATGTTTTCTGCTAATGCTGAGGCACCCTAAGTAAGAGATAAACTGG
Organism: Ploceus nigricollis; assembly: GCA_013399945.1. Lineage (NCBI taxonomy): Eukaryota > Metazoa > Chordata > Aves > Passeriformes > Ploceidae > Ploceus > Ploceus nigricollis. Next base: position 788,799 of record VXBC01000601.1, on the reverse strand, counting down.
GAATTAGAGATGGTATGCTCTAGAGATGGTGTGTGGAGCAGTGCTGGACTGGCTGTGTGCATGGATGGCACTGTGTCTGTGTGACAAATAAATCCCACGCTTGCCTGCATTTGGTCCTGCAATCACATCACTCTGCACTCCTCACCCTGCCTGTGAGCCACCACTAGCTGCAGATTCCTTTGTTCCATCTTGGTAGTTCTCCTGTGTCATCTACATCCAGGAACACACTGGATTTTTATGCACATCACCTGCATTTCCTTCTATTCCTCTGCTGCAGGACTGTTGTTGCTGCCTTTTCCTTAACTCCTGCCTCTCACTTAACTGAAGTGCTGGAATGTATTTCTGTAGTGTTTTTTCATTTCAACAGCTGGAGGAGGCCATTGCCCTCAGATCCACATCTTTTGCATATTGTTTTCTAGCAGTCAGACTTTGTTTAGCTTGGTCCTTATATACTTCACCAGACTTGTCTTGTACAGTAGTTGTAATACAAAATATGCTTAAAGGCCAATATTTGATGATCCCATTAATTCTTTGCAAAGTCTAACTTTTTCCTCTGATTTTATTTTGTTTCAAGCTTCTGTATCCTGCTGTTCAGCAGTTTCAGTGTTGATCTTGCCTTTAGGCACAAAATCTCAGTAAATTTCCTTTCCTTGTTTTGAAGCTATTATTGAGTTGTCTGTAAAGAAAGCAACTGATTGTCGCATCTTGATTTTTCAGCAAAATTAGTTGCCATTTAGTCCTGTCCCTACTATAATGCCATGTATTAATTATCATTTACAAGTACGGTTTGCTGTAGTGACCCTGCCTTCATTGTAACAGCACTGTTCTAACAGTGTGTCAGCACAGGTGTCTGTGCCTTCTCTTGCTTCTCTATCAGCTTAATTACACTGCATCAGCTTCATCCACTCTGATCCACTTGAGATTTCCCTGCTTTCTAGCACTACTTTACCACTGTCTCTGGTAACATTCTTTAGTTGTATCTGAGTATTTAGTTCTTTTTCCTATGTTACAGTGTAATTCAAAGTATGCCATTCTGCCGGTCTGGGGGTTTGAATTTTTCTGCTGCTGGTTCATTATTTCGCTGCCCTTGATGGATTTTCCTTGTATGTCCTTTATTTTGCATCTGTGTATTCTAGCCCTTAGCTTGTGTACCTGTGGTTGGTTTCATTTCAGTTTTGGTTGCTGTAATCTGTTCTGTATGTGCAGTTGACTCCCTTGATTACTGTTTACGTCAACTAGATTGTGTTTTTCTTAAATTAAGAAGTGTTTTATTATTTATCATCTGCATAAATACATAATCTGAACTGAGAACACCTTGAAGTATAGAAAATAAATTTATTATATGGCTTTTAGTATTAACATACTAGGTTTTATTTTGCTAGGACTACCCTTGATTATTATAAAACAGGTTGCTTGGGTTTTCTTGGGGTTTCTTTTTTTTTTTTCCTTTCTTGTTGGAAGTGGTTTCACATTCACAGCCCTGAACTAATTTTCATTTTTTTTGTACAAAATTCACATCCTCTTTGGAAGTTTCAAGGTTTAAGTAGCATTTTCAATTGCAGAATAGTCTCAAAGACAAATGATACATTACTCTTTCCTAACCTATAGCTCTCTAAGAAAAAACTGCTAATATAAAGTCTTGTATTGTGGCCTCATACCATGTGATTACAGTGCATTTAGTTAAATCTCAGATTATATTTAATAGTCTTTGCAGCTTCTTTCTTTAAGTACACTGTTTTAGTTTGATTATTAGTAAACAACATTAAAGACATGGCTTTAATACAAAGGGGGTTGTTTATATTTTCTAAAAGTGGAATATTTAACACTGAAATGTAACAGTGTCAAACTAGTAGCTTTAACTTGAAAAGGATAGTTATATTGGACAAATGTATTATTCAGTTAACCATCATTTAAACAACATCTACAACTTGGAACACTTTCATTGGTTTATCCATAGAATACTTGAATTTTTTTGTCCAATAAAACCTTTTAATAAAAATTTTAGTTCCATAATGTGTTTTATTGCTTCAAATTAAATTTTTTGACCTCTTACTCCTAGTAGGAGATCTGATTATTTGAAGGACTTTTCTTGGGAGAGTTGACTTTTTTTTTTAAGGCCATAGATAACATAATTTGGGCAGCTTGCTTTGAATATTACTGTGTGTTTTTCCACAGGGATCCAAGGATTTTTGCCTTTCTGCTATGCCTTTCATTAATCACTTCAGAGAGATGGTGAGGCAGTGGAATGACAGTTTCTGAGGACAGCTGTGAAATATGAGTTTTATCAGTGAATTGTAAATGACAGCCACGTAGAGCTGATTTTATTATAGCAAGGACTTTTATGTAGCTACCCAGGCAGCAATTCCAGTCTGTGTTAGGGTGCATCTCTAATGTGAATCGGCACAGAAAGTGTGTGTGTGTGTAACAAAAACACAGTTTGGAGTCAACTTTTATCACCAGTGCTGACCAAATTCTCCATGCTTTTTTCTAGGTCATAAATAATGCCTGTGCAACTCAAGCCATAGTAAGTGTGCTGTTAAACTGTGCTCATCAAGACATTCATCTAGGAGAGACCTTGTCAGAATTTAAAGAATTTTCCCAAAGCTTTGATGCTGCAGTGAGTGACCACTGTTTTCTGCATTTTGAGTGTCACAGTGTTACAGCTGTGGTGGTTTACAGGTCTTTTGTTACTTCCTTTCAGATGAAAGGTTTGGCACTGAGCAACTCAGAAGTGATTCGGCAAGTTCACAACAGTTTTGCCAGGTAACATATGTTTTAAATCTGGCCAAAATTTGAGCAAATCCTTTTTAATCTCAGGGGTTTTAAAATTTTCTTTGCAGACAACAGATGTTTGAGTTTGATGCAAAGTCTTCAGCAAAGGAAGAAGATGCCTTTCACTTTGTAAGCTATGTTCCTGTTAATGGGAGGCTATATGAGCTAGATGGCTTAAGGGAAGGACCAATTGATTTAGGTAACATTTTACATTTTTGCTGAACATCCTTTATTTTAACAATGGCTTTTTGCAACAAATTGGTCATATGTTATAGGCTCAAAGCAAATTATTTATTAAAATAAAGAATATCTTGAAAGTTTTCTGCATGTGCTGTAGGCTTGCACTTCCTTGCAGTCATTTGTATTGTTTTAATTTTGTTGGTCTGAAAATACAATTTTCTCCCTGCTTCCTCCATGTCTCTGATGCTCTCTTTTCGTTTAGTAATCAAATGATCAGGTCCTGCAATCCCTTCCAAAACCTTGATAGCTTTGTTGCAAGACAGAAGTTTACATAAAGAGAGAACATATCTGTTCTCCAGACACTTTTTTCCCCCCTGTGATGTGGCTTGTGTTTACACACTGCCCTCTTTCTTCTTAGATAGCAAGTGTTTCCCTAATGGTTTAAAAGAAAATAGCTTTGTTGTCTATAAGACAGGGTTCTGTTTTGTAATCTTTTTTGAGATATGTGTGCCCTGTTGTGTCTTGAAAAGCTCTGCGCTGCCTATTGTGTGTCTGTACTTTAGAGTCTGATACATTGTCAATGACAATGTTCCACACTCAATTCCCAGAGTGTTTTCCCAAATTTGTTGACAATTTTATTTATGTTTGGGCTGAGCAACGGCTTGCTGCTAATCTTGTCTTTAGCCTGTCTAGAGATAATGTACAGTCTTCAGACCTAACAGTAACATCATTTGTGTGGTCACAAGATCATGAGTCTCTAAATTTACTTTGATGTCTTGAAATTGCAAAAGAGGCATTTTCAACTTAAGAAATCACCTGTGGATATCTTGTCATACATCTTGAAATCAAGTTCTCTATCATATATCCTTTTATGATTTTTCTTTCTGTGTTTTTGATATTATATTGCATCCACATAGACAAAATCAAGAGTTAATATTAAACAGCTGTACCTGTCCATAGTGTTTTCCTTTGCTGTCTACTTCAATGTTGTCATACCAACTAATTTCCCTTGTGTCATAAAAATCTTATGTAACATACTTTCCCCCACCCCATTATTTCTTGTTATCAGCAAAACAAATGTTAGGTGCTTATGCCCTTAAAATGTAGCTTTGTTCCATTGCTTTGGTCACCGCATTATCAAACTATTGCTATTAATAAAATATCTTCCACCTCCTGAAAAACCACCTGAGTAATTTCAGACTGCAGTAGCTAAACTTCTTATATACTTATTCTTATATACTCTGAAGTTGCTGCATAAGCCTGAATTCTATGAGTTGACTTTAAAATAAATTTTGCCATGATATTGAATTTTTTCCTTTGTTAAATTTTGCAATGATGATGAATTTTTTCCTGTTTTCCCCAGGTGCATGCCATCAGGATGATTGGATAAGTGCAGTGCGGCCCGTCATAGAGAAGCGCATACAAAAGTAAATGGTCGTGATGCCTTTAAAATATAGCACCTTACCTATGCTAAAAATTCCATAGTCTTAACTTCCTTCAATTAAAGGATTTCCACCGAATTTCTAAGAAATGACACTTATGCATCATTTCTTTATCACTGTGTGACTTGAGAACCTGTTGCCCAACATGAGGCAAATGTGATGATAGATAAATCTCAAATACACTGTGCTGCTGCATAATTAATCCAAGTAGGTGTCTGTGTAGTGAAGAGAGATCATACGAGTGCTCTGGAAAAGAAGATTGTTATCTGTTACACAGCTGTGGATCTTTGTGAGTGAAAGCTGAGAGTGTCATGACCATGAATAACATTTGCCTATGTACTTAAAATTATTAGATAGTCATTCTCTCCATACAGCTGGTATTTAGAGATCTGAAGTTTTTCTTAGGAATGGCTTGTCTTAGAAATTTAAGCTCAAAAAACATACGACGGAACTTTGCTACTTCTTAACTCTGTTTCCAAACTGCAGTCCCAAATTTGTTAGAAATAAAGTTGATTTTATGCCATTTTTAGAAAACAATTCTAAGTTTTTGCTTGAGGACTTTTTTTTTTTTTTTGGATAAGGAAACCAGACTACCAAGTTGTTTTCAGAGAATTTAACGTCCAAAAGGCCCGCTAGTCTAATTGTTGAACGTACTTCTCACACTGTGTGGAGAAGTCTCCAATAGTTTCCAGCATGTAATAGTTATGAGAAAGTAAAAACTATTGTGTGAAGCATCTTCTCTAAGTTCTGTTGTCATGTTTTCTTTTCTTTTTTGGACAGTTTCAGTATTTGTTTTGTGACCAGAGACAGGAATAGTAAATTTTGGGGAGAGAAGGTAATTAGGAGTTACATATTGGATAGAGTTAATTTGTGGTCTGATTTTATTTTGTAACAAGATTGGATCTGTAGCACAACATAATTTAATAGACCCATTTAAAATTTTGTTTCCATGAAATGAAATCAAGGAGGGGGGCTTTTGAGTTGTCATGTTGGTAACTAATTTTGAAAGTGGGTTGTCTTTTTGGTTTTGTTTTTCTGTTCCTCATTTAGATACAGTGAAGGTGAGATAAGGTTTAACCTGATGGCTATTGTGTCTGACAGAAAGATGATATATGAGCAGAGGATTGCAGAGCTACAGCAGCAACTGGCAGAGGTAGGCCATGGAATTTAAGTTGCTAAAGTAGCTCCCTGATAGTTCTGTGTGTTGGCTTTACTATTCACTTCCCTTCCTTGCTCCCAATGGAGCAGCAGCAAAAAAAGCAGGGAGTGATTGCTAGAGATCTGTCCAGCACAGTGTGGATGCACTCAGTGCTGCAGCTCTGAGCTGCGCACTCAGCACAGTTTTCACCATATCCTTTTGACTTTCTGTCTTGACTCATTTGCTGTGATGCTGGAACTGGTTTTTTTCCCAGTCCCTCCTTGTAGCTAACTGCAGAAATTCCTGGTATGTTCCTATAATGGTAAACAAAACTGAATCTTTCTGTGATAGAAATACCCTTGAGACAAAACTTGCTTTTAAAAAAAGTAAAATTTAAAAATGGAGTAACATCATCCATTTAAATTTTTGTTTTGTGGAAGGAGGAGCCTATGGATACAGATCAAAGTAGTAATATGTTAAGTTCTATACAATCAGAAGTTGCAAAATACCAGATGTTAATTGAAGAAGAGAACCAAAAATTAAAAAGATATAAGGTATGTAGTCTTTGCTTTTCTGATGAAATTATTGGAACAGTTGTAAGATAAAGCCAGCTTATATATATATGGGAGCTTTGCAATTAATCTGAAGGATCTGGATGGGGACTAGAAGATAGTTCAGCTATATAATAATGCTGCTAATGCTTTTAATTTTTTTAGATTGAAAATATTAGAAGAAAACATAACTACCTGCCTTTCATCATGGAATTGTTAAAGACTCTAGCAGAGCACCAGCAGTTAATACCATTAGTAGAAAAAGTGAGTATTTCCTAGCTGACAGTATATTACTATAATTCTTCATACCTTCTCTCTTAAATAATCGAGCCCATGTAATTTGTTTTTGCAAGTTCTTTGGCCAGGGACGGCTCCCTGCAGTCCTGTGGGAGCTGTGGCACAGTGCTGGGAATTCGGTCCCCCCTTTTCCCTGCTCCTGTGCTCATTTACTGGCTTGGGTTTCCCCTTTCTAAGGTATCTAGCCATTACCATTGATTTACTGCTAAGGTTTGTATTAAAACTTTAATAAATAAGCGTGTCTGCCATTTTGGCAAGGTTATTAAACTGGTTAAGTACTTGAATTGTACTCAGCTCTGTGCTGGTGTGCACTTATGCTTGAGTGCCAGAGGCAGGATCCCTGATTTTATACTCACTGAGAAAGGATCTCTGAATTAGTATAATGAAAAAAGAGCTGTGTGTTATTTAATGAGTACATTCTTTAGCTGAATTTATTTAGGAAGATACATTTGCAGGCTTGTAGTTTTTAAGAGAGTAACTTGTGGAGTTTTAATCCAGTTTCATGTTAACAGAAGTCATTGATAACACCTGTCAAGCTGCTTTCACAAATTACCAGTGAATTGGTGGTCACAGATCTTAATTCTAAATCACTGAATTAGTAGATGCTGTTCTGTTCACTTCAATAAGTGGTAACGAGCAGCAGCCTGATTCAGAATTAACTAATGTTTTGACAGAAAGTTGTTGGCTGGTATTGCTTCTGAGTTGTCCCTTCTTCTTGTCCAATCTGTTTCTTAAGTAAATTCATAAGGAAGAAAGTGCCAGTTCCTTACCAATTTGAACTATTTATGATTGATATAAGTTATGAGAATCTGTCTGCAAATATTTTGACAGGAACTTTTGTGGGGGTTTTTTCCACTTATTTGAAAGTTCCAAGCCACTAAGATCTTGGTTCTTTTCAGAGTTCAATTTTGATCATCTATATGTCTGAATGTGGTGTTTTCTTGTGATGTATAATGTTTCCATTAGGAAAAGTTTTTTCTATGTTAAATGAAATTGGTATGGAGGTACGAAAATGAAGGTTTAAATTGTTTTTAAAATAGTGCTTTTCCCTTACAGAAGTTACCTAAACTCAATTTCTTTTGCATCACTTATTTAAACCTGTATTTGTTCTTAAAAGTCTTTATACACTAACCTAGTAAAATAGTAGTAGGATGCTTCTGAAGGGTCCAAATTTACATTTAAATTTTTTCTTTTTCCAGCATATTTTTAATATTTGGAAATGTAATGGGTAGTCATTCAAAGCTCCAGAATGATCTTCATCTTGTCAAAGGTTGACATCATCTCTCCTTGTTTCCTAGGCGAAAGAAAAACAGAATGCCAAGAAAGCTCAGGAGGCCAAATGAAGATGACTTTGCAAAACACATACAGTTACTTGCTTCTGATACTATTTTCATGACAACAAATAAAGCTTTTCATAAACTTCAATTTTGTCCAGTGCACGTTTGCCAGCTGTAATGGTTTGTCTTGTACTGTTTGCATGGGTCCGACTCTTCCTTCCGCTGCATCTTGTGCATGTAGTACTGCTGAGCAATGTTTAGGTTCTCCTGGTCACATTCAGTATTTAACAGTCTGTCTGAAAGCTTGGGAAGTGGACCCAGAAATGTGCAAGGAAAATGTCCCCATTTTGTCCCACCTGAACATGATAATGATACAAATGCCAGAGGTTTAAGTATAAGCATGAGCTTTCTTTGCTCATCCCTACTAACAGTTACAATCCTTTCCAGTTGTTCAGTGACATAGCCTGTGTCTTTGTTTTTATGAAGTATGTGTCTAATTTTTTTACAAAATGGAAAAGTATGAATTTAGCTGTAGAAACATTTGCAAAGACCAATGTATAATCTCAAAAGAACTGCATTGCTTTAGTAGAAAAGATAATAAATATTCCCATTTTTATTTTGGCAAACTTTTTTCTGTGGTATTTTATTACGGGATAAGATGATTAGGATATGGAGGTCATCAGCCTTGTGACTTGAGTATATGCACTCTAAATTTCATGTAGAAAGAAGGCACACTATTGTTTTGGGGAGTTAATATTCTTGGATATAAGGTATTCCTCTTCTGGAGTATGTTCAATTTAAGTCTTTAAAGCACTGCGCTTTTTTTGACTTTGAGAAGTAATATAAGGAAAAAAGGTCTATGGAAGATTATTGTTGATGACAACATTGCTGTGGAAGATGCTTGAGCTGTGTCCCATGGACCAAAGGAAATACCTGGGAAATGGAGTTCACTGGGTGTCCTGCAGGCAGCATGTGAGCTGTGAACAGATTGTTTTGGTATGGATAGTAACAGGCTATTGCAACAATACACATTGTTTGAATTCTTCACTGTCAGTGTACATGTGTTTGTTTAGAAACTTTCAGTTTCTTCCTAAAAGACTCAGATAAGAAACAGAAAGAAAAAGATATGAAATAATCTGTTATCTGTGGTTCTTTGTATATATTGCATATATATTTATATAAACAGGATAAAATTTTGGCTGAAGAAGTAAAACATTGCTCTTCACTGCTGGAAGGATCTCCTCGAGTCATTGTTGTGGCTGGAAAGGTAAGCTCTGCTTTAGAAAAACCTGAGATCCATATCTGTGTTTTGAACAAAATTGATCAGGTTAATGGGAACATAAACTCTTGTGAGAATTTCTTACTTTCGTAATTCACTGCAGCGTTCTTGTCCAAGGACGTGGAAAGACTCTTACAGAGGAAGAGACATTCCTGATTTTAAAATTACATTTGAAACTCCATTTCAACCTGTTGAAAACATTTGTCTGTCTTTTTAAGTGGTAGCCTGATGACTCCTGCTGCACCCTGTCATCCTTGAAGAATTTTGCAATTTGATATTAGATGTCAACTTAAATTTGTACTGAAGTCATTTCATTCTCCTCTTACTGGTGTGCTTGGGCACAAAAGGAAAAGGAATTTTGCTGAAGCAGATGATTATTTTTGCAATTATCAACAAAATTCAGTAGCAATTGTTTCAGAAATTAGGAAGCATATTGTAAGTAATCTTTCTGGATTTGTGAGTGGACAAAAAAAGGATGCATGTAAAGATGAAATTTTAACCAAATTTGTTAGTCTAATGTGTAAGTGAAAAATGCTTAGTTTTTTAAAAAAACTAAGCAACTTTTTTCTACTTCTGCATTAAACTTTTCTGTTTAATGCAGAAGTAGAAACATTTCAAAACCAGTGTTTTCTGTTGTATTATGAATGTTTTTCTGATCAAACTTGTAGCCAAATTTTTACTGTTTTTGCCAAATTTGTAGAACCATTTTTTTATAATGTGTGTCTTGGCTTTAAAGGCAGTTATTTGTATATTAGGACAGTGTGACATGAATGCAGAGCTGGACATGAAGTTGATCCTGGCTAGGCTGGGATACAGTTGATTTTCTCCTTTGTAGCTAGAGCAGTGCTGTGTTTTGGATAGAGCATGAGAAAAATGTTGGTAACACACTGATGTTTTCAGTAATTGCTAAGCCTCCCAACAGGGTCACAGTCTCCTCTCAGGCATCCCCCTACTCTGCCATGGGGCTCCTCCATGGCCTGCGGGTGGAATGCTGCATCCCATGGACCTCCATGGGCTGCAGGGGCACAGCTGCCTCACCATGGTCTTCTCCACAGGCTGCAGAGGAATCTCATTTCCAGCTCCTGGAACTCCTCCTGCCTCTCCTTCTTCACTGCCCCTTGATGTCTGCTGTTCCTCTCACATATTCTCACCTTGCTTTTCTCTGGCCACAATTACAACTGCACAACTTTCTTTTCTTTATTCTTAAATCTGCTATCACAGAGGTATTGCCACCATTTCTAATTGACTCAGCCTTGGCCAGCATCATCTCCATCTTTGGAGCCACCAGGAATTGGTTTTGCCAGACATGGAGGCAGCTTCTCACAGAAGCCACCCCTATAGCCCCCCATGCTACCAAAAACCAAGCCATGCAAACCCAGTACAGCTGGTTTCAGCCTCTGCCTCCCAAACCTTGTGAGTTTTAGCAGCTACACCCGAGAGATCAGTGAATGACCGTGTTTGCCCTCAACTGCTTTTCAGTGTTTGACTCATCAATGTAGGGTAGAAACAGTTTTATCTTGTCTATTAATTATGCAAATAAGTGCATACATGCCTATGTGCTTCCTGTGGAAGGAAGTCCAAGGAGAAGGTGGGGTTTGTGTATGAAAATACAGGACACTGCTTTTCTTTCCTTTCTTCTTTTCCCAGAGCACTATGTTAGTGGAAACAATGGTAAGAAAAACAGCTGCCTGGGAGAGTCTGTAATAAACTGCCACATAAACAACCTTCTGATACTGAATTGCTGAAGTCCAAGTACCTTCAAATTGTAAAGACTGAGGACTTCAGAAGGAATGTGAGTAAGTTATTTTATGCCTCCTATTTTTCATGCAGGTAACACATGTCCGCCTAGCAAAGCCACAGAAACATTGGGGAGAAACAGACTGGAGATACTGTGGCATTATGTACAAGAACAAGAAGTTTCCCTAACAGAACAGAAAGTGTGCTTCTCAAAATAGCTGGCATTTGTTAACAGGCTAAGACTTGTGTGTTCCATGTGCCTCAATGAGCATATAAAAAGAATCGATTCATCTCTGAGAAATTGATGACACTTGCTAAAAATAAATGAGTTTAATATCTCAAAAATGTATACAGAATGGAAGCTCTATCTGTGCTCACAGGATGTTCTGATCTTTTCACTGTTTTTTATTTAGCAATTGTATCAGTAGCTTATGTAGAAAAATAACATCAAAAATAGCTAACTCACCAAACCACAAATACTGTCTCTTTCTGTCTGGTAATAAGAGTCAATTCCAGTATTACTAACTTTCACTCAACTTACGCATTTCCTTCACTGATTTTCCTTTTTCTTCTTTTGTAAATGCTGCTTCTTTCACCTGCTAGACTCAAAGAAGAGTAGGGAACATCGTTATGACGTGTCAGATTATAAAAGCCTTCAAGAAAGCTTGAAAAAAATATTTTCTAAAGAATAGAAAGATAGCAACTTCTTTTTACAAAATCTGTCATCTTCTTAGGCAAGTTAAAAAAAAATAGTTGAAACCTCAAATTAAAACAAAATCTTTAAGTGTTAGGAGTAATGATGCCATTCTTGATGAAAATTTACCAAAACCAGAAGAACATACACAATAGGAACAAACTGTACTGTACATTTACAATGCAGAAATTTCAGTGTTTCCTGCTGAAATTGAACTGCTAGAATGATGTGTAACAGCTTTCTACCAGTACAGTAATGAGAGGAAACTGAGAATACTGTGCTAAAAAGAAATTNGCAGCAGCTCCTTGAGATCTACACTAATATAAAAACACCTAAACATGCTTTATGCAATTATTCATGTGTTAGGATTAGCTAAGGTTGGCCCTTGATTTTCCCGTGGAAATTGACAGTCCTGTCTTGTATCAGGTGATTTCAAACCAAACCAGTACCAAACTTGGAGTCTTTATGGATAACACAAAGCAAGGATAATTCCAAGAAATCATCAGCACATTTTCTTTTACTGCAGAAATGTGATGTGATTAGAGATGTAAGACAGTCCTACCTTTTACATAAGGTAAGAGTGCTTTCCCTGGAAAATTTGATTGGTAAAATTATTCAGATGGTACTTTAGTCATGATGTAACTACAGTAACTTGCATGAGAGTGGAGGATGCACAAGGTCTAGTGGTTGGAACAGGAGGCCAGACCATTCCTCGTCTTGCCACTCCTTGCTATGTGAACATGAAAAGTTGCTTAACCTTTACAATTTAGCTTACCCTGCAAAGGCTATGGGTTTACATGCAGCTAAGCAAAGGTACTAACTGTATTGCCTTACCTGTCTCTCATTTTCTCCCAGTTTTATAGTACCTGAGTAAACCTGCCAGAAAGGAACAAAAATTACATTGTTAATTTAGGTGGTTTTCAGCTTTATACNTATGTAGAATCTGGTAAAAGACTAACAGAAATTACCATACAGCTATGATCTCCAAAAAATAATCTCAGCCTACCTAAACAAATTTTGATGGGTTTTCACTGATGATATTTTTTGAACTGTTTTTCCAGCATATGCTGCAGCTACATATATAAAAATATGTATATTACATATATATTTGTGTATTATAAAAATATTATATATTTTTGTTTACATATCTCTTTTTGAGGAGTTTAAAACATGTCCNAAAAGTTGCTTAACCTTTACAACTTAGCTTACCCTGCAAAGGCTATGGGTTTACATGCAGCTAAGCAAAGGTACTAACTGTATTGCCTTACCTGTCTCTCATTTTCTCCCAGTTTTATAGTACCTGAGTAAACCTGCCAGAAAGGAACAAAAATTACATTGTTAATTTAGGTGGTTTTCAGCTTTATACACACACGCACTGGAATTCTTATAACATATAATTGCCTTAATTGTTTATCATCCCAACATATATGTTACCTTCCTAAGCTCATTAAGAGGCTGCTGTAAAATGTGATGCAGCAATGCTATGAAGGAAAAGAACAAATTTCAACCAAAGTACCACTGGAGCAAGGAAAGGAAATAAGGGGTCATACTTCTGCTTTTCTGTTGAGACAGAATAGAAGAGGAAATACAGCAAGGAAATAAAGTGCAAGATAAAGAGGTAGCAGCATACGGCCCTTGGCAGAGGCTCCTGCCCCTGCCCAAGGGGACTCAGAAGCCAAGGAGATGGTTACTTCAGCAGAGGGCACTGGAGTGACAAGGATGTGGTGTGGTACTGGCTCTGCCTTGCTCTGCCTAGTGGAACTACAGACTTGCTCTGCTGCAAATTCTTGTACTTTCTGTTGCTTCAAAATTTTTATCCCAAAAAAAGAAGAGATGTGCTGAATGACACTGGAAGGTCTGGGATTGGAGCAAAGCAGGCAATGACAAAAAAGGCAATAAGGAGGAGAATATGGGGCATTCTGCATCCCACAACATCAGTGGGACAAGGAGGATGATGAGATGAGATGCTTAAGGAAGTGAAACCTCTAATTGAGAAATCATCAAAACAAAGATTCTTACCTTCCTTATAATTTCTTCTTTTTCCACAGCAGCTGCAGTCAGAGGGTGTATTTACATAGACCTTTGCATTCCAAGTAGACTGGAAACACCAACATTAATAATTGTATTGACATTCTACAAATTTATTATGAACAGCATCAAAGAACTGCAAAAAATTTTTAAACAAATCTGATGATTGGTGGGTTATATAGTATTATTTATTTGTGCAAGTTGTGAATTTGTGAATGCTTGGGAGAGAAGCTTTCAAGGAGGAACACTCATTTTACACATATGGACTTTACATTCCTTTAGACCCTCTAGGCTTCTTTTATACATGAGAAATCAATACCTTGTGTGTTATGTTGGAGATACTGAGCATGTCCACAGTGTAAGGCTGTATTTTGCTAACACTGTTTTATTATTTAAAATAAGCATATAAACTAGCTCCAATAGTTGCATCTGTATCCCATGGGCTTGGATGACATTCAGCATGCTCTTTAATGAACATCAGATTCTTTTTCAATGATTATGTTGGATGGATACAGTCTTCTGCTTTTGTCAGTGGAATTTTATAGAAGTGCAGGAATTTAGGTTTTGTTAACATGATGGTCAAATTTTTTTAGCCTGATGGTCAAGCATGCAGAAGTGCTAAAGATTTTCTTTTTTATCTGTGGTTTATGTGCAAGAATCTTCACTGTGTGAAATAACAAGGACATGCTTGCAGCCACCTGGAGAAGTATTTCATTCTTGCCTTCCATTTTGATATCACAGGTTTTGAAATGAGAATTTTTCCTTTATTACCAGCTTTACAAGTCACATTGCTAACTAAAATAGCAAACTGAAACTGCCAAGACACTTAAAAAATACACATTTCTTTTTTTAAAGACCGCTATCCTGGTACCACAGTTGTAGAGCAGTTTTATGTGGAAGGAGTAATATAAAAATTGAATGGTGAGATGATACCATTTGACAGTTACATTGGTATTTTAGGTATTTCAGTCATAGAGGCTAAAATGGGGAGTCATTTTTAATGTATCATTTGAAGAACATTACTAGTGTGGCTACAACTGTCAGATCTTAGAACCATGCCTACACATTATCCCCTTTTGGATGGGAAAAAAGAGAGAAAGGAATTGAAAATTGAGACTATATGTGGTAGAATAAAAACTAATTCCTGGGGGTTTTTAAGAACATAAAAGAAAGGACAATGTAAACAAGTGGAGATGAATTATAGCTGATTTAATGATAAGCTGAAATGATATTTGAAAACAGTAATCCTAAAGACAAGTAACATTTTGTGTTTCAAATGCTAAAAGCAGTGCATCACACAGGAAGAAATGCTGCGTAACTGGGGAAGGCAGACACTAAAAATAATCTAAGTTATCTGGTGGGATCAGATCCCAACAAGAGAACAAGCTCACCTACAAATTTCTGAACTTTCAGAAAACATAATAAAGAATAAACATTAGAAAAGCCTGACTCTGATGGAAGTCTAAAGTGAGGTTCTGAGAATCAAAGTGCTCATCTGTGCAGTGTTACATAATAAGAAAAACAGGTGATTTCATATCCCACTTTAACTTTCACCATATATTACTGCGGTAACCTATGCTGTGATACTGAAACTTGTTGTTAGCATGTTCCTACTGGTAATGCAATTAAATGTTGAGGGAAAACATAAACTACATGAAAAATGAAACCTTTCCACAATACAGGAACCAAAAGAAAAAGTGGTAGAAGTCCCCAGACTGGAATATTAAAACCCAGACTGAAGAGAATATCAGAACTCTGTACAATCACTTGCTAGAAATTAGGAAGTAACAAGATTCAGGCCCTGACCATTTCTAGCTTCTGTGACATTAAACCAAGGTTGCAAAGAACACCTACCATTTTAGCTATTCTTAATGCCATCTTCTGCTTCCAATCAGGACACTGACAACTCCAACAAGGTTCACATTTCTACTGTAACATTTGCCATTTGCAAAAGATGGCAATTGTTGATTGGAAAGTTTGTGTGGTACAGAAGATCAGTCTGGTTGGAAGCACCTTAAAGCTCATCTTGTTCCAAACCCTGCCACAGGCAGGGACAACTTCTACTAGAAGCTGTAGTTGAAGGCTCCAAGCCCTGTCCAGTCTGGCCTTGGACATTTCCAATTTACACTTATTTTCTAGCTCATAGTAAAGCTCTTGATAAGTCAAAGGTGCTCTTTGTAAATATCCTAATCTTCTGTGTTCATAAGATCTCAATGCCTGTGACTGTGGCTAGAAAACTCTGTTTTCAGAAATTAATAGCTTTTCTTAATACTATTTTAGTTAAACACTGATCCTTGATAAATATTAAGGTGGTTTTTGTGGAAAAGCCTAATAATAGAGATTACTTCTTTAGTAAAACAGATAGAAATAACACTTTTAGTTACTAGCACCACGTTTATTGTAAAGTTAATGAAAATCTGTTTGTGGTCAGTTCAAGAGTTAGAAATAGGAGCTGAAGAGTAACCTTGCTCTGTGTAGTTGTTCTCTGTCTGCATGTCACAACCCAGCTTTCTTTTGCAGTCCCTGGCTCTGGGCATGGCTCCTTCTGACTTGACAATGTCCTATTTATATTTTATTTCCAGGTCATGCAATGCTGCACTTCAGATGTTGGACTGACAATAATACACTGGGTGCTCCTCACAGTGTTATGAAAGGAAAATAGAAAAGCAGTGATTCCCTGCACAGCATCCTGCACAAGGCATCACAGCAGGATTGATTCCACAGAGCCTCTAGCTGGGCATAGATATGATAAAATAGATGGGCAATAAAACGGGACCACTGAATACCATTTTTGGTCTTTAAGTATAGCTTCCTTAGTATTTTACGCCATACTCATGTTCTCATAAAGAGGCATCAAGTGGATGTTACCTTGAAATATCCTGATGCTAAATAATTAGCTCTTGTAACAATTTAAAACTGTCAGTCAGTACGTGCTTAGTAAATGCTGCAAGATAGTGACCACAAGACATTCTATAATTGCGTTTTAAAATTTCTTCTGTATCCCAACTAGTTCTGACTGTGATACAGGAAAGCTTGGAGGGTCCCCAAACATCTTACCTGTGGTGTTGGTTAAAGCTAAAGATGATTTGTGTCCTGCAGCACACAAAGCTATGGGGAACCTTCTCCAGCACCGAATCCATCTCTACGCCTTCACTTGGGACTGGCGGGCAAAACCCCGAAAGCTTTGTCCTGCACGGCCACGTAAGACGGAACTTAATTTGCGTTATTTTTCCCTGAAGTAAGAAAAGTAACCGGCTTGAAGCAATAAGGTGTGATGGCATGAGGCAACCGTAGGGTCCGCCAACAGAGGTTCCTGAGGGAGATAAAATGGCGGGCGGGGGCCCTCAGCAAGCTCCCCAAACACAGAGCGCTCCCCAGGAGCCGCTCCGTGTGTGAAAAGCCTCGACCTCCACCCCCGAGCCCGCTATGACAAGAGGAGGTGAGGGGGGGGGGAAAAAAGATCCCACCTGAAAGGAAGAAGGCATCTGACATCGGAGAGCGTCCCTAAAGCAGCGCGAGGTACCCTGCCCGAGACGGGCGATAGTTCCCCCCGCCCTGCCCTCACGGGCTCTAGGCCGTGACTCGGCTATTTCTCTCCGTCTCGTCCCGTCCCGGTTGCGGGGGAAGGCGGGCGCAGGAAGGGGCGGGTGGTGCGGAGAGAGAGGGGGGGAGGGGGGCGGGGAGAGGAGCAGTCGACGCACC